>CAUJRU010001238.1:0-180107 GCA_963277665.1 Viscum album | reverse complement strand
GTCGATATTTGGTTCTTAAGTCGAAAGTGTACTTCTTACAATTACATGTTGTTCGTGTGGTCAAAGGTTCATTATATCCAGAATGATATTCATGATTTGGATATCATATATATCATATATATCCATCATATACATGTATTTATAATATTACATAATCATTTAGAGGTAAGAAATGAAATGCACCGTTCATGGAGACGGTAAGCCGTACGTACGCATGAACGCTACTTTCATTTCTATGTCATATTAATGGAATTAAAAATAAATGAGAGATATGTATATTTTAATTCCAAAATTATATTCATCATTTAGATGTAACATACATCATATATATCCATTATATATATGTACTTATAATAGTACATTACATTTGGGGATAAGAAATGAAATGCACCGTTCATGGAGACGGTAAGCCGTACGTACTCATAAACGCTACTTTCATTTCTATCTCATACTTTAATGGAAAGAAATAATAATGATATAAAGGTATATTATAATTCTAGTATAACATCATATATAATAACTTTAAATCCATCCTTTATACATCCCACATATGGCATTAACGAATCAAATCACTTTGAGGGGGTGGTAGTCCGCACTTCCTAAAATGAAGATATCGCGTTTACCCATAATGGAAACCATAAAGGTATGACATAAAAGAAAAATACAGAAGCTTAAGGAAAACATAAACATATTATATATCATATATAAATATAGTGACATCTTAATGGCCACCTTTGAAGGTGTTATATGAGTGTTGAACAATCATCATTTCGTGAGGCAGAAATTCTCCATCCACAGAAACAGTATGTTCTTTAACCATTAGATGTAGGTGTGTGTAGGTGTAGCTCTAATAATTCTCATAACAACATCCTAGTATATGAAAGATACTGGTGTTGTTACAAAAGAAACAAATAAAAATATTTTAGAGGGTTGGAGAAGAAAAATAAATCAAAAGAACACAAGAGAAAACACTACCTTTAAAACGGGTAACTCCTTTTGATTTGAGCTCAAAGGCTTCCTTAGGAAGACTTCTGCCCAAAGTGAGGCTTCTAGGAGTAAGAGAGGGATTTGAAAAGACAAAATGGGTAGGGGTTGGCCGAGCCAAAGGCTTGAGAGGTGTGGGTAAGGTGGTAGAGGTGGGGGCCTTTTATAAGAGGAGAGGAGGGTCACTCTTGGAAAGTTATAAAAGGTTACTTTATTATAAAATGCTTTTCGGATTTAAAAGGTCCCAAAATTATATATTTCTAGGATAAGGTGATAAGAGTTCGAAATACACCCATAAAATAGGTTTTTGGCATGTGTAGTTCTTAGATTTTACATTATCTTTTCATTTTATTTAAATCGTTAAATAATGAGGTAATCGCTGCATCATCATGGTGTCATAAATGATTTAATTTATTTAATGTCTAAAAATTATAAAAAAAATATAATGATGTAGGAAATCTTTTTATCTTTCCAATTAATATTTATAGTCAAAATTATGACTTGTATAACCCCATTTAATTTTTTTTTAGTAAAACATATCATGTTTGTGACATTTTTATTTTAACATTAAATAAAAAGTTATTAATGTCATTTCCCTACCAAAGTGGCTCCATGGGGTCCCCAAGTTGACCCATGGATTTTCTTGGTCAGCCATGACACATCCAATAAGGGTAGGACATGTGTCTAGGTCATTTCATATCATTAAAACATTATTTTTAGCTTAAACTACACTAATTACCTCTAATCGCGATTAATAAACTTAAAAGTTACTATTCACCAAAAAAATATTTCAATCCCATTGAACCAAATTTTACTTCCTAATGACAACCAAGTATGTCAGATTTTTGAAATTCAAAACACAGAGGTGGTAAAATTTCATTTAAACGAAAAATCAGTTTTTTTTAAGTACCACTTAGTGGTTTCACTATTCATCAAAAGTTGAAGTTTCTCAGAAAAATACCAAAAATTCATCCTAAGCTATATTTGATATTCTGAATTCAAAAATGATGTCTATTTTAAAAAATTTACAACATATAAGTTGCATTAATTAATTTAATAATTAATTCCCACTGTCAGAGCAAATAACGTGTTTTTATGAAATAATATATATCAAAAGATTAACACTAGTTTAAGTCTGATTTCAATGTGAAATTAATTCCAACGACCACTATTGGATTAAATGGTAAAAATATATTCTAATTTCACTTTAAAACCAATTCAAAATATAATCTAATCATATAAAAAAATTAGATTAAAAAGAGGTTTTGAATTAAAATACAACATTTTTCACTATTCATTAAAAAATAAACTTTATCGGAAAAATACCAAAAATTTACACAAAGTAAATTTTGATGTACCGATTCTAAAGAAGAGTTTTATTTGGTCCAATATAATGTATAAGAGTGACCAAAACTATATTTAAAGAGGGTTCGGCATCAAAAGGCGATAAGTGGACCTTTAGTGAAAATTTGAGTATATATGCCTAAAATTGAATTCTTTTCATATTTTAAGCCTTTATCCTTTATTGGATAAATGTAAAAACATTTAACAAACATATATAATCATATTTTAGTTATTTATATTCATTCCCGCCAATACAACGACTACGTGTTAACTACTATTTAAAATAATATTATTTTATTACCAGTGTGCAACGTAAGATTTCAAAGAAAATCTTTGTTGCGTATCAGGTACGCTATCGAACATAGCAACCCCATTAAAGTAAAATTAATATTTAATTCGTAAATATTAATAAATATGAAAATGTTTTATTCTTTATTTACATGGGATGTTATAGATAATCTAGGAGTTTATGTGTGAATCAAAAGAACTTGACATGTTGAATTTACTTTAAAGTTGTAATGTTGAAAATATGTATGTATCTGGTTTTCCAAAACTACTAAACTAATTTTTTCCTTTAGGATACAACTTTCTTGTAATTATGTCAATGTAATAAAATAAGGCACCGGCAGGCAACTGGGGTCAGGTCTTTACAAATAGTGTTGATTCTTATGAATAAATACTGTAATAAGTGCATATGAGTTCGAACCAAGGTTTCTTACATCATTCATGACTCAAGGAATGGTGTATTTAGATTATAATATATTTGTACTGTAAATTACCATATTTTACTATTCACTAAAAATTGAAGTATTACAAAAAAATATCAAATAATTCACCCTACCCATTTTTATACATGTAAAATTTAAAAATGAACTCCATTTTAGGAAAATGATTTTATAAATATGATAAATTTATTTTTTAATTAAAATCATTATTTACTCAAAAAATACATTTTTAAATTTATAACTGATTTTATAACACTTTCAAAAATTAACTAAGGTCACATAAAATTATCCTAAAATCATAAGATGAAAAAATATTGATTTATGAATAATTTTTATGAAAATAAATTATCTTTTAAATAAATTTATTAATTATAAAATTGTAATTAAATATTTTTTACCCTTAAAAATACAAACACTTAATTAATAATTTTTTAAAATATTCATTTACTTATAATATGATATAATTATATCATGCTTTCATTTATAAGGTGCCTAAATTTTATTTATACAATCATGATCAAGGTTACTATTCATTTGGCCGATCTACTATTCATAAGGGTCATATTACTATTCATAAAGTTATATTACTATTCCAAAGGGTCAAGTTACTATTCACCAAAAAATTTAATTGATCCTTTCAAATTTTAAACATCTTACTTATCACAACTGTGTATGTCGATTTTTTGAAATTCAATTCATATAAGTGGAAAAATTATATTTAATGTTTAGGTTATAACATAATTGTAATAACATAGTGTTGTTTTGCAGTGAATCAGTGTTGTGTGAAATATAAGCTATATAATGAATTGAAATTATTTATGAAGAAACATACCATAAAATATTGGGGTGTTATATGCTCATAGGTAAATTTAGCTCTCACCCTCTCTGGGTCAATTGAAACCTCTATCTCTATGATGATGTGACCTAGGAAGTGAACCTTATCGATCTATAAGTGACATTTATTGAGGTTAACATATAGATGGTGCTTTCTTAGTGTATTTAAAATGATCTCAATATGAGTGTCATGGTTACTTTGAGTATGACAATACTCCAAGATTTCATATATGAAGACCACTATAAAGGAATCCAGATTAGGATGGAAAAACCTATTCATCAAAGCCATAAATACTTCTAGCATGTTCGTAAGATTGAATAACATAACCAGATACTCATATAAACTATACCGACTAAAGAAATTTGTATGTGGTACATATGAAGCTCTAACATGAACTTGGTGATAGCCCGATCTCAGATAAAACTTTGAGAACACCCTCTCTCCTATGATCTGGTTGAGGAGATCATCTATATGCGGTAAGGGATACCAGTTCTTTATAGTAAGCTGACTCAACTTCTGGTAATCCACCCATAGCCTGAGGGTTCTGTCCGCCTTCTTGGTGAAAAGGACCAGTGAACCCCACAAGGAAGCACTAGACCATATAAAACTCTTAGCCTCTAAATCCTATAATCACCTCTTGATCTCCTATAACTCATTATTATCCATCCTATAAGGTGTAATGGATACCGATATAACCCCAAGCACTATCTTGATAGGAAATTCTACTTCTTTCTTGGGAGTTATTCTGGAAAAGTCATTAGGGAAAATATCCCTGAAATAATCGACTATTGGAGGGAATTCGGTCTGATATAATCACCAATACTCCATATAAAGGCTATTAATATGGGTGGTCACTCTACATAGTCCAAGATGATTTGGTCCTAATCTACCTACCTAGAAATCCCACCTGCCCTTGTGAATATAAGTACCACCCTCTGGTGATGTTAATAACACCCTCTGAAGATAACAATGTAGATAGGAATGATAGGGGACCAACCAATCCATCCCTATAATGACATAAAATCCCATTATCTTGAGGAAGAAGAGGTCCCACAAGAAACTTTGGTTGACTACCTCAAGGGGGAATTATTTTCATAGTCATAAAATCTTTGAACGTAAACCCAAAGGGATTTCAAGTGTCTTAACACCACAAGAGTATAGAAAATCAATCCAAAGAATTTAATTAAAGGATAAAGAGACAAAGAAGTGTGATGAACCTGTATCAAATAAGGAAAACATTATATTATAGGCTACTAGAATAGTACCTCGAACAATAGTTTACCCAACACCCTGCTCCTTTGTTATAGGTTGCACTGAATAAACTTGGTCTGATCCACAACACTGTGCTGCAACCCGACTACCTGGAGTGGGTCTACTCTACTGGCATTGTATATCTGAAGCTTGGCTACCTTGTCCTCAAACTCCTCCTCTATCTGTATGGATGATATTACGCCATCTATATACCTGGTGAGGTGCTACTGACCCTTCTATTGAAGGTGGAGCTAATACAGATCCTATACCACTCGGAACATATGGAAAGGTCCTGTCAAAATGATGAAGATGACTCAATATACTGTAACCTTAGAACTTAATAGGGTCTCTAGGACACTGGGGATTTTTATGACTAGGCTTCCCACACTAGTTAAAAATCATGTAACAGTCAGTGGGTGTCACCTGGGTGCCGTTTCTCATACACACAGTCTCATTCGCTTCCGACCACTAGCTGAACCAGTAACCTACCTTGGTTTTGAAACACCTCGGCTCACACCATATGCTTCCCTTAGGTTCTTCTCAATGATGAGAGCCTATTTTACTATACTAGATACAAAAATCAAATGGAAAATATTTACCTAAGAACTAATAGGATGCCTAAGTCCATCCTCAAATTGTCTTTCTTTTTCTGGATCATCAGCATTATAGATAGGTGAAAAGTGATGAAGCTCCATAAAATGAGTTGAGTAGTCCATAACTATCATAGAACCCTAGTAAAGGTTCATTAAATCCATGGAACGATTGGACCTCAGGGTATCAGGGAATAAGTATTCATAAAATCTCGATTGGAAATCCCTCCAATCCACTTTTTGATACCGACCTTCCTAGTTTAGAATATCCCACCAACATTTGATAGATCCATGAAGCATATAAGTAGTTAGTTTCACTCTCCTCTCAGGAGGTGTCTCTAGTTTATTGAATATAGATAAAACTATCTCTAGCCACAAATCTGTATCCTAGGGGACACCATCCCTTGAAAAAGTAGGTGGATGCTACCGTTGGAACTCCCATATAATCTATCACATTGAAGGGGTAGGTCATGAAGCTCCCTAAATCATCTGAATAAGACACAAAACACCCCTTAAATCCAAAAATCATTGTCCACATTCAGGATAATGGGAGGTTCCACAAGTGGCACTACATGATGTATCATTGGTGGATCAGGCCCCACCACCTCCAGATCATGGTCTTCACCACCCTCCCGATGAACTACTAGAAGACGTTGTGGTGATATAGTTCTACAAATGTCAACACATGCCTCATATAGAAAAATATCATTGTAAAGATCATATATACATGAATAGGATAAGTGTAAGCCTTTCTATGTAAAAAGGTACACCCCTCCACCTACTCAATAAGCCAGGTCTAGGTGATATAAACAATTATGTAGAACACAAGAGATGCTACCTACTTCCCACTACTAAGGTTGGGTCTGGGTTAAGATCTGTGTTTTTCTATGTGGGTCCCGATATACAGAGTGTCAATTTAAATTTATATAGGAAAACACCCTTTAAATTGGAATTGAAATCCTTATTTAATGGTGGCTATTTTATTTTAGAATCAATTTCATTATCATTTGTATAAAAATTATCTTTAAAGGTTAAGATGCATGGATCACCACTTCCAATTTACAAGGGCCTATACACCTCATAAAATGGAGTGTGGTGTCTATTTAATCCCAACCAATCAGTAATAAAGTCCCTATATGAAGTGTTAGAACAATTCATGGACATACCAATAAGCACCAAAACATGCTGCATGCAATGTACGTAGTAAGTAAACATGGAATGGTATAATGTATGACATATAAATCCTGTAAGGTGCCTAAAATGATGCATGATTAAAGGTTTCCTTTCATATTATGCCAAGGATAAAATATAATCCTCAATCATAACAATAAATATCACACATCATGTGCATCAACCAATAGTGGAATCAAATCAATAGTAATAAGAAGAATACATAAAAACATGTACCATCCTAAGTAATTTGGCATTTTCCCTATACGTGGGTTAGATACTCACAGGCACAACTCATTACCAAATCCCAATACATTCCTAACCTCTTTTCTAATATTCCAAAACAATAAGACAAAAGAAAATAAAGACACTCTGATACCACATTGTGATGTCCCAGACCCAGATGACACTGAACGGTGTCTCGAGATCGGTTGGACACATGGCCTCAAGGACGCATACCCATATGCTAGAGGCTTCTGACTAGAAACAAGGGTCTAAGGTGGTACAATATGGAGACTATAAACTCATGTTCAAAGTAGCACAATGGTGAAGTAGGTAGATAAATAATGGAAGCAATATAAATAACTAGAAACTGGAAGTGGAAGGTAAAGCATACAAAATGCATAAATAACCAGTATCAATAATATCCACAATCATATAAAACATGATGATATTTCACTTGTCTAGAAAAAAGGAACATACAATCATGCTATACAATACATGTATCAAAAAGGGGAAAAATACTCAAAAGGACTATATCCACTAGCATCATGAGCCATAGCTCCATCCTATGTTTCCTCACTCCCCTACTATAATAAAATTAAATATCAACCATCAGGCACTTTCTCCTATCCCTACCTATATCCACATAATTTTTTTGAGTACCATCAGTGGCCCATATAGGGTGTGGGATAAACTCAGTAGGCCACCACCAATGGTATCTATAAATATCAAGTTAGTGCATATAATATGACAGTGTGTAGGTAATAAATGATAATTAGTAAGTAAAACTATAATAGAGGTTAACACTAGTTCCTAAAGGACACTAGGTAGACAATACCTGCTTCAACCTAAGCTGTATGAACTTTGAATACATAACTAGATGTATACACATATATGGACTATATACTTATCTTTTTCTACAACCATATATATGGATACTACCACTAGCTTGGACCCAAGGCACAACTCAGACATCCATAAGCTGTAGCATGAGTATCACAATAGTATCAAGGGACACAATGCCCAATATCACAAGAGCAAGGGATACCATGCCCAATATCATATTAGTAGGGACTCCATGCTTAGTATCATATCAAGAAGGGTTGTCATGACCACATATCATAGTAAGGGTCGTCATTCCCATTTACTAGTAGGGTCGCCACACCTATATCACATTAATAAGCATTTCCATGCCCATATCACATTTATAAGGTTCGTTGTGCCCAATATAACATTTATAAGGGTCATCATGATCATATCACATTAATAAGGTTTTACACGCCCATGTATTACAATAGAAAAAAGGGAATCCATGATCATATATAACAATATGGAAGGGACTCCATTATTTAACCATAACATTAAAACATGAGGGTCGCCATGCCCAAATTATAACCAAAGGGTCTCCATGCCCAATTATATTAATTTAATAAGAGTCAAGGATTTAATAAAATCCAAAAGTTAATTTATAACACATTTACTTTCTTTAATAATAAGGGTGTAACCATCGGTCCATTTAATTTGGTTACGTGGTCATACCACTCACCTCTATTCAATTTATCTTTAATTGATAAGTATATTAGCCATGCTATACCACAAAAATTATCTATTTCATTTATGATAACATAATTTATAAGTCAAACCAAACACACTAATAGGTGATTTGGGTATATAACCATAAAGGTCAATTACTCATTTAAAATGGAATATCCAAAAGGGCTGGCTCAGGTTGAGGTTGATTACCTCAAATGTATTGTAGGATCTATAAGCGTCATTGGGTTCTAAAATAGGGCAAACAATTTAAGATAGATTCATTTTAGGGGAAAATCATGGTGAAACTGGTGTGTGACACAATGACACGTATTATAAAACATCTAAAATTTGAGAGATAAATACTAGACTACCCACCTTATTTTTTTAGAGGAGCACTCATCCAGTATCAACCTTTAGTTTGGTCTAGATTGGGAGAAAACAACAAAACAGATGAATGCCCTGAAAATAGGGAATAAGAGCCTACACCTAAATAACTCCATCGAGAGAAGGAAAAATGACAAAAGGTGCAATATAAAAGAATATCTTACTGGTGTACATCTAACAAGATGAACTAAGATCGAATTGGAGTCTGGATGGGATTTTAATCCATAAACCAAGCTTGAGGGAGGAGGATCTCACAAGGGAGAAGAAACCTCCCATTCGCTTAAAAAATAGAGAAAAAATAGGTGGGGGTAAGCTATAAAAATTTGAGGTAATTTTGGTAAAATCACAAAAAAACTAGGGGTTTCACAACTTAGCCGCATGGTTGGACAAACCACGTGCCAAACATGTACCCTTTACTATCCAAAGAGGGTACCCAGACAGTTTGGCCGCATGATTTGAGAAACCTTGCGCCAACCGTGGCATATGCCACTACTAAAAATTACAGAACTCCCTGAACGAGGGTGAAACCATGGGCACATGGTTAGGCTAAACAATGTACCATACTTTTTCCTCTGAAACTCCCTGCACGGTTAGGATAAACCCTGTGGGATGGGCCACATAGTTTCTATAACCATATGACCTGGTTCTTTCTTCCACTGGTTGGGGTTACAAGATTTAAAAAATCCCCAGACACCTCCATTTCCTCCATATCCTCACTAGACATCCATATTAGGTCAAAACCAAATAATTAGACTGAAAATTAAATGATCTTCACCTCATAGAAAAAACAGGGTTCTTACAGTTTGTTTCTTGGCTTCAAGGTCGCATTAGTTTATTCATAATGATGGATGTTATTTTAAAAATATTCCATAACTACATATGTTTATAGGCATGGATTATTTATCATTCTAGTAGCATAAAATTTTCATGGTTCAATAGATGTTCCAAAAAAGATTCAAATTATGAAAGGTGTCTCGATATGCTCATTTTGGGTTGTTAAAATTACTATGATCGATTACTATTAGTATCCTTAATATAATACCCAATATTTTTTGAATCTTAATAATTTCATAAACAATACATTTATTTACTAAATTAATTATTAAAACCATCCATGCAAAGTATTAATAAATGATTTAAAACGTCGTCCTTATTGGTGGTTGGAACTGGCCTTGATGAAACAAACGTTATAAACAACCATAAAATGTATTTTATGAATTATACAATGATATTATTCATATTAAAGATGAATTATATTATTAATCTAATTATAGAACATTAATTAATTAATTTTAAAAATAGGAGGAAGAAAAAAATTAATAAAGAGACTGAAAGAGCTTAGGATAGGTAACTTTCCTCCGTGGGATGACCACCTTAGGATCGCACCTTAAGACTTCTATAAATGGTATTTTGATAAGACCACCCCCTCTAAAATGTGGATAAAATAATTAAGAGTGATATTTTGGTAAATATGTATCAAGGTAAGAAGTTATAGGTGAAGAGAAATTGAGTGGTGAAGGGTGATATTTATAAGGGGAAGTGAGAGGTGTTTTGCAATAAAATATTAAAATAAAATATTTTATCTTCAAATAATGACCAAACATGTGATTCAAAATTAAGCTCCTTGTGATTAAATATTAAATGGGACATTGGAATATTCATATAACTTCTATAAACCTCAAAAATTCATTCTTATATACAATTATAAAATAATAAACTTATACATTATTTTACTACCCTTTTTGTATTTTATTATTTATGAAAAATAAAAAAAACTTCACCCTAACCAAATTTCAACATACTAATTCCAAAAAAGATATTCGATTTTTCAAAATAATTTTATAAATATGAGAAATTTAATTTTTAAATAAAATCCTTATTTATTGAAAAATACTATTTTTTATGACACGATCAAATTTATAACCCTTAGAAAAATTACTTATGATTTAATAAAATAATTTTATTATTTATATGAAATTAAATATTTTTGTTTTAATTTTTTTTATGAAAATAAAATTTTATTTCAAAATTTTAAATTTATTATAAAAATGTATTTTAATTAAAATAAAATATATATGTTTTCCAAACATACAATTATGGTTTTTTTGTGTCAAATATTAATTTTATAATATTTAATAATTTTATCTAATTGTATTATGTTATAAATTACTTATTTTTTTATTTCATAAGATTCAAAAATATTATTTTACTAATCCAATAATTAGGTTACTATTCTAACATCTAGGTTACTATTTCAAAGATCATATTAGTTTTATACTTCTCATAAAGAAATCATATTTCCATCATTCATCATTCACTTCAATTCCACTCAAGGTTATATTATTCATTTTCAAAATATCTATTACATTACTAATGTTTTGTTTCTTTTTATAGTGTTTTTCGTGGGTGTGATAATTCTAGGAGACCAAAATGATCCAAAGTTTTAAATTCAAATTAGTTTATATTTTCTATGTTTATTAACCAATTGTATTATTTTCAATTTTATGAAATATATTTATCATTTATATTTAATATTTTAAATTAATATAATAAAGTCTTTCTTGTTTTTATTATTTGGTGCATGTATTTCATACTACACTATATTCATAAATATAAAACACATGTTTTTTCAAAAGAAAAATTCTATATATAAAAATATGATTCATTACTTTTATCCCCTCTTTAGAAATTTCATCCTCAAAATTTTCAACTCATATTATCAGTTGAGAATAGATAAGAGTACTTTTTTTATTTCATTATTAGATTCCCATGTTTCCTCTTTATACTTATTATTTCTTTAAAGTAATTTGACAAAGTGAGTTATCTTTTTTGCATAGAAATTTGTCTCTATAATCAAATATCTTCACTTATTGATCCTCCTAAGAGATATAATACTCCAATTGCACCAACTTTCGATTTAGTACTTGAGAGGGATTTGGTATTTACTTTATCAAGAGGGATACATGCAATATGTTATGAACTTGAGACAATTTTTGTGGGAGTGCTAGTCGATAGGCCACATCTATGATGCGATCAAGAATCTAAAAGGGTCCAATGTTTGTAAGACTTAAATTTACCTTCTCCCCAAATGTCATGACTCTCTTCAATGGAGGTATTTTAAGAAACAATTTATCTGAAACCTCAAACTTCTAGTATCATTGGTGATTATCATCATAGATTTTTCATCTACTTTGTACTATATTGATGTGTTTTTGAATGAATTAGACCTTCTTTCCATTTCTTTTACCAGTTTGGGCTTCAACAACTTATGTTCTCTAACTTTATACCAACATGTTAGAGTTATAAATTTCTTCCCATATAGGGATTCATAAGGATGATTGAGTGGAATATATTATTATATGATAACTCAACTAAAGGAAGATATTTATCCCTACATTCTTGGAAGGCCATTGAGCAAGCTTTGAGAACACCTTCTAGAGTTTAAATGGTCCTTTCAAATTGACCATCTATCTGAGGATGATATGTAATATTGAACTTTATATCTACATTCATGTCATATCGAATACTCTTCCAGATTATTGAGGCTATCCTTGGGTCTCAATCATATACAATCGATAGTGGTGATACTTCTCTTTTATATATATTTTTAAGTTGATTGAGTGATAATTCCTCTCAAATGGATATGAAGGGAGGAGTGTTTGAAAGATGATCCACTATAAAAAATAATATATTATTTCCTTTGGATGTATTAGAAAGATCTATAAAAAATGTACGGTGATATTATCCTATTTCCATGTAGGTATGGGAAATGGTTATATCATCCCATTCGAATTTATCCTTTCTTCCTTCACTTGTTTTCTTACCAAGAACTTTGATATATATTTAAAAACATCCTTTATATTGTCCAAGTAGAAGTATTATCAGATATATCTATACATCTTTATGCTCTTCGGGAGGATAAAGAAGGATGAGCTATAAGAATCATCTAATAGCTCTTCTTTATCTTAGGCTCTAATGGTACGTATGGTCTTGTCCCAAATCTCACAACTCTTTCTTTATCAATGTTGAATTATGAGGCTTTTCCCTTCCTTATTGTATCCACCTTATTTTTTTATCTCTAGATCCTCCTTCTAATCTTTCTTAATCTTCTATAGAATAGTTGGTTGAACATTCATTTGTGTAAGTTAGGATATTATTCCATCATTTATGATACCCAAATCCATCATTTAAACATCTAATAAGATATAATCCTTCTTAATTCCCATCATATATAAAGTTACAGAATCATTTATAATTAGAGACTTTTCCACTTTATTTTCCTTCTTAAGATGGTAATAGATTTAGTATTCATAGTCCTTAATAAACTATAACCATCTTCTTTGGAACATGTCGATCTTCTTCTAAATAAATATATACTTCAATACCTTATGATCTGTATATATGGAACACTTCTCTCTATAGTAACAATTCCTCCAAATATTCAATGTGAAGATTACTACAACCAACTCTAGATCATGCATCAGATAATTTTGTGTTGGAGTCGGTTCCCTAGAACCAACTACTTTTTACTTTGGATTATATATATTTTAAAATAAGTGAATATTAAAATAAATATCTTATCGTATATATTTTATTCTTCTGCATAACATTGATGTGATAATGTTTTAGAGTATATGTTACATTTTTAAGTTCATAACAGTTCCCTGCTATGATGAGAACCTTGAAATTCTATGATGATATTTTTAAATATAGTTCCACAGTTGGATAATGTACTATGATTGGAAAAATAGTATATATACCATTAGGTGTGAGATATCACGACCCCTCCCCACAAAGTGTACCCCTCCTAGTCCGACAATGTGAGAAGGGAGATACTGACCCTTGAGTCCCGCCTCCAGTAGGCACTGGGTTGGAGACTTGCACCGAAGGTATAGTAAACAAACAAATGAGAGACATCACCCTATAAGAGAACACATGTGAAAGAGAGAGATAAGACATACACCAACCAACTCCAACTAAGAATGAAATATAAAATAATACCAAGTACATTTATGTAATGACATGAAAAAACTACTACAACTGAAATAGAAAACTGAAAGTACCAAAAGAAGGTAAAATAACAGCAACCATGAAGCCCGAATATCTCCTGTAAACCCCAAGCTATTAGTAACCAACCTGATCTCCAACCTTCTCCAAGTGACCTGAAAAATAGTTTATATAACATAGGGTGAATATAACAGTATACTCAGTAGGATCCTCCCCAAATCCTCTCATTCAAAAGTAAAGAAAGCATGCTAAAGCACAATGAATAACAAGAAAAACTAACTCTTCACATAAAAAGATATACTCAGTTCTTATCCTCACCATGGATACTCTCACCAAGTATCACATATAAGAATATATAATATAATAAATAATATCAAGGGTACCCCTCTACCACTTCCCCACTGGTTTTACACTTTTCCCCAACGTTGCACGTCCCAAGCCATCTCTCTCCAAAAAGGCTAGCCCGAAGACACCTGGGCAAGAACCACAACCTACACCTCGTTCAATATAAGGCTTGACTGCAGACACCTAGGTGAAGCACCACACCATCCAAACAACCAGAAGTAACTAGGTAGTTTCTGAGAGCCACCACAACATGCATAACATGTATCATACATCAGGTATTACACATCAAGCCACTACATCCCATACACTGAGTAAGGATCCTCAAGCCATCACAACCTATACATGTTATACCTATAGTAGTTTGTAGGAAACTATATCTAGAATATATGTGTGTGAAATAACCACAATCCATTATATCCATCTATACACATATATGGGGAAAACTAACCGCTTTTCATACCAACACAAGTAGCTTCCATGAGAAGAGAGCAAAGCCAAAGGGGGAAGTCAGCCATCCATCCTCCCACCCGAATGTAGGGGAAAACACCCCCAGTGTTTAGAATCCCCAGGGTGTTAGTTGAACTATTCTATAGGGCGGAGTAGCATATAGAAACACAAAAAGTATATAAAATAACATAGCTCACAACCACACTATACACATAACCTAGTCTTAGAATCAACTACATCTAACGTCTCTCAGACTCCCGACTTCCTCTGCTAATATTAGATATCCTATAAAAATACAACCATTTAAAGAGATTTATTAAATCATATTGTCCCATTTAACCAGTTTCACTTTATGTTAATTAGTTATTTAACCATTAATCAACTATTAACATTTCCACATTACATTAAATTAGAATTACAACAAAGTCCCATTCCCTATAGGCATAACCACACTGAGTCCACAGATCCTCGTAAGTTACCATAGAATTGCATCCTAGAAAGCTCTAACTCCATGGGTTCAACATAATTTATTCAATCATTTATTAATAGCATTAAATCTTTTACATAATTCCAGGTATTATATGAAATCATTCTAAGCTACCAAACACAAGGGGATCAACATGGTGAGTAAATGAACTACCTGTCGAGTCTTTACCACCCATAATAGGAGTGTAGACCTATCCTTCCTTGAGAAACTAAACATGAAAAGAACATGTCATACCCTGTGTGTCTTCACCTCTTTTGGAAGGAGGGTAAGTATGAAAATATGCCTCAAATATTAGGGAAATTATAGCAGATAAACAACAAGTATCCAACAAGAAAAAAAATCAAGTAATCCCAGCTTTAACCCTTTTTATCATCTACATTGTCCTCCCCGACACCCATATGCATAAACCAATGTATCACGCCACTCTAGGCATAAAATATTTCCACAAACACTGGGCCTCCCTTCCCCACATACCACAACAGCCTTCTAGGCTCACATAATATCTCAAGAAGTAGGAAAAAACAAGAAACTTGTCTCTTGGATCCAATCAAGGCATTCAACCTTCACACATAACGAGCACTCATGACTCCAAAGCATAAGGATCTTCGCCTTTACAAGCAAGAAGGTACCTCAGAACCCTACCATGCATTATCCTTTATCAACAACTAGTTATTTAATCTATCTTGATTCAATTGATTCATTATTAATAAGCTCCAACAATGGGAAACCTAACCAGCAAGCTACCATAGCTATCACAAATTAATTAAACAATTAATTTTACATGAATTTAATCAACAAGAATAAACATGCTCCAGGTTTATCAATCAATTCAATTAAACATGATCCTATATATTAATTTGGTTAACATAAAATTATAATAACAACAAGATTCATTTTTATGCCTCTTTATCTTTGTCCAATTAATTTACAATTAATTCCAGCTTTACATTCTTTACTAATTTCCATTAAGAACAACATACTAAACAGCAAGGCATAAATATTATACTATATAAAAAATATAGAGGCAACAATATATGATTGAAACCAATTATTTAATCTATTTCAAATATTTATTATATTAATTCATTATAATTTAGGGGTTAAATCATGTCTACTCTACTAATACACGTAAGAAAAATAGAAAATTCAAGAATCCCCTATCTCAAAAGGTTTCCAGTGTTCTTTTCACGAGAACAGTCCAATCACAATGGATCACGATCACCTCTCCCGCAATGACTGAATTCACCCAAGGACATTTGGGCACGATCACATCAACCAACACCCAAGAAGTATACATTAGAAACATGGAGATCATAGGCCATTTCATGGAAATGAGACACATGATGAAACAGATCGAGGAACCCATAAGACAGAGGTAGAATATACCTTATATAGAATACAGATCGACACTTCCTGGTTGCACCAAAACAGGGGATGCACATATAGCAGGAAAAAACCTCAAGGGGAAACAATCCAAGGATCATAGTTTGATTACAAAAATATTATGGGAAGAAAGTCTTAGGGTGCCTCAAATAAAGAGTAGGAATAAGGAATGAAAGAAGGGAAGGTACCTAACTTTGAAGGATTAGATCCGAGACTAACAAGATTTGAAATAGCTTAGAATTTCCATTAATGTTGATCAAATTAAACCACACGGTTTAAATAATTAAAAGCCTCTAGATTTTAAAAAATCAAAGATATGATTTATAGACTTTGAAACAAATTCAAACCCAATAAATATGGAATTTAACTCATTTTACATCAAAGAAAGACGTCAAAAGGGAAAAACTGGGAAATCTGGAAAAATCTGGAATTTTGACAAACTGTTGGAAATGAATCACCATTCTGGAAACACTGTAGCACCTATTGTTAGATGCCTCACT
The DNA here is from genome assembly GCA_963277665.1 of Viscum album. NCBI lineage: Eukaryota > Viridiplantae > Streptophyta > Magnoliopsida > Santalales > Viscaceae > Viscum > Viscum album. The sequence continues at coordinate 162,900 of CAUJRU010001238.1, read as the reverse complement.
GTTCTGAAAACACTGTAGCACGTACCAATAGATGCCTCACCATTCTAGAAACATTTTAGCACCTACCATTAGATGACTCACTATTCTGGAAACACTATTCACTGAATTGGAAATTTTGAAAAGTGTTGGGGATAAGGCACCTTGATCTCCTAGAACACATCAAACACAAGATTCTAGAAAAGGAATAGAATAGATAGGTTCAGACCATTACATCAGATACCTATCAAAACATTCTCTTTCATGATAATTCAAAACCAACCCTGATAGGAAACACAAAAGGGGTCTAAACAACCACCCTTCAAGATTCCTCTCAAGGCTCTTGCCACTAAAAAGAGCTCAAACACTTCCTCAAAGTGAAATCATGAAACTAATCAAAAACTATAACCAACACCTAACTAATCTCTCAGAGAATATACCTCTTAAAATAGAGTAATCCACAATAAGAAACAAGATAAAGCCATACCATAAACAAAAAAGTTCTATAACCACAAGCGAACATCATTACAAGAAAAAACTAAACATCAAATAGATCAGGGTACTGAGAGTGTATCTGTGACTAACATTCCCAGGTACTCTCCTCCATGAAACTGTACCACCAAAACACATGAACCAAAGGAATAAAATTCCCACACAACACCTTCTCCTTGCAGTTCTAGATATCTACAGGCTGCTCCTCGAAGTTCGCATCATCATTAACATCGATCTCTCCCCAATCGATGGTGTGAGAGTCATCATGAAGATAATACTAGAGCTATGACACATAAAAAACATTGTGTATCTGGATCATCTCTAGGGGAAGTGCTACCTGATATTCCACAACTCCAACATGAGATAATACCTCAAACAGCCCAAAAAACCAGGGAGAAAGCTTTCTCCCATGACCAAAACTTCGCTACCCACAATGGGGGGTCACCTTCAAAAACACATGATCCCCAATGTCAAACTCCAAAGGTCTCATCCTATGATCTAAATAGGATTTATGATGATCTTGCACTGCCTTCATCCTCTCATGAATCACCTGATTAACGTACGACATCACTATGTGACTTCCTACTTAGCACATCGACTACAACATTCCATTTACCAGGTGTATATGAGATTTCAAAGTTGTAATCCTATAAGAAATCCATCCACCAATGCTGTCACAAGTTCAAGTCACACTGGGAGAAAACACACCTTAGGATTTTATGATCGTTGAAGACCACAAAGCACTCTCCGATGAGGTAATGTATCCAAAACTTCAGGGAAAACACCACTGCTACCAACTCAAGACTGTTGGTGGAATAATTAAGATCAGGGGGGTGAAAATACCAATACCCATAAGAAACAACAGATCTCTGCTGCATCGGAACACATCCTAACCCCATACATGAAGCATCACATAAAAATTTAATCTGAACTCCTTCTGCTGGTAGAAAAAGAACTGGAGCACTAACCAACTTATTCTTCATATAATCGAAAGCTTCCTAACACTGATCAATCGACACGAATGCCTAATCCTTTTTGGTCAATTCTATTAGAGGTGTCGCAACCCGAGATAAATTATCCACAAACCTCCTATAACAGCCCGCAAAAACGAGGAAACTTTTCACTTTTTCCACTATCTTGGAGGTTTCCCAAGACAAAACTAATTCTATATTTGATTGATCCACAACTAATCCCTACTGGTATACAACATTCCCTAAGAAACAGACTTATCAATCCCAAAAATCACACTTCAACAACTTCTCAAATAACTTCTATCGATGAAGAACTCCCAAAACAAAATGAAGATGATCTACATGCTCCTCTTCAGACATGGATTATATAAGGATGTTATCGATGAAAACCACCACGAACATATCTAGGAACTCACAGAAAAAAGTGTTCATAAACCACATGAACATAGCTAGAGTGTTCGTCACACCGAATGACATCACCAAGAACTCGTAATTCCCATGACAAAAAAAAGAAATCTTCAGGATATCCCCATCCTTCACGCACATCTGATGATAACCTGACCAAAAATTGATCTTTGAGATCCAACTTTCACCCTTCAGTTTATCGAACAAGTCATCAATCTATAGAAGAGGATATCAGTTCTTCACTATCACTTTTTTCAAGCGATGATAATCGGCACAAAACCACAAACTTCCATCAGACTTCTTTATGAACAAAACTGGTGCACCCCATGGTGACACACTTGGCCAAACAAAACCTCACTATGATAAACCATCGAGCTGTATACGTAGCTCCTATAACTCAGAAGGCTCCATCCTATATAGAGACATTGAGATAGGTGACACTCCTGGATACAGCTCGATCATGAACTCAATCTCCCATTGAGGGGGTAATGCTACAACCTCTTCTAGAAAGACATCAGGTTACTCTTTAAGGACCCTAGGAAACACTGATTGCTAAACCTCTGACGAACCCAACATCAGATTATCCATCAAGGATGACAAATAAGGAACACACCTCTGACCCATCTGAGGGTCTTCCTCACCAACAAACACTACTGGATCTCCATCAACATCGAAGAACACCACATTCCTACAGAAGAAATATATGATATCCTGCACTAAATACAACCAATCCATGATGAGGATGACATTATATGGTTGTATTTATAGACATAGGGAATCTACCCAAGAGCGGTGCTTCCCCAACACTAGATCACAGTCTCTACATATTTCAAACAAGTCATCTCGACCTCCAACTAGCATAGTCATAGACAAGGTAACTGGAAGCCTCTTTACCTCAAGTCCCAAAGCATGGACAAGGGTATGTGATATGAAGGAGTGCGTCGCTCCCGAGTCAAACAAGGCATACAGCCAAGTAGAAAATAAGAAAAGGGTACCTTGAACTATGTCTGGATCAATTGGTGCTTGCAATGATAAAGTATGAATATGAACATAAATTTCCCCATGGAATCTATGACCTTGATTATGACCAACACCATGGTTGTTATCTACTCTCTGAGGATGGGGAGCATCCTAGGGATGTCCTCTACCTACCCCATATGATCTCTGCTGATCCAAAGCTGGTGCAACCTGCTGTTGCTGCCTCAACTGAAACTGCCTCAATGGAGGAACCTGAATCAGAACACTTGGTGCACATTGACTGCTCTGAAAGGTCAGTCACTCTTGATGCTAATGACCTCATCTTCCACAAGAAAAAAGCACCTAATCCCTTGGCATAGGCCTGAGAAAAACTTCCCCCCAGAGAAATGAGATACTAAGGGATGAGACATACCCCCGACCCAATAGAAACTCTTCTACTCTAAAAACTAGGATCCCTGGACCACAAATCTACTTCATGAGGAATCCTGATGACTCCACTCTCATGATGATCCAGTTCTAGATAATGTCCTCTTGACGACCTCTGCCCTTTTTAGCACCTCCAGATACGTCGTTAGCATAAATGGGGTGACCGGACGCTGAATATCTGTATGCAAAGACTCCTTAAAATTCCTCACCCTGGCCTCCTCATCTGTCAATAGGTCCAAAGAATATCATAGAAGGTTCCAAAATCGGATCCTGAAATCTCACACACTAGAGCTTCTTTGTTGAAGGGTAAGAAGATCTTGGCAACTAGCTACCTTAATGGTCTAAGAAATAAACTCATCTCTAAACTACTCATGGAACTTCTCCCATGATATTGATGATTCCTTGTGATCCACAAGGAACAAGGACCACCAATTCCTCACTACCCCATGAAACATCATCACAACCAATGATACCCAATGCTTCTTCTGAGTATAGATCAAACTAAAAGCTATATAAAACTCTTCAAACCAGTCCTCCATGACTTCATCTAAAACAGAACCCTCTTACTTATTAAGACTCTAGCACTAAAAAATCTTGGAGTTTCCTCCTCCAAGTGTTTTCGTTGTCAACCTCTACTATGCGGCGATCTGCTAGCACAACCTTCTAGACATATTTTGCGTGAACCTGATGAGGATGTCAACCTGGATCCATACCTACAAAAGGGAAAAAAATTTGGACTTCTAAACCTGAAATATGGAAGAACTTAACATAAATTAATTTTTTTCTTTTATTCATTTTATTTTAACCTATCCCAAGGTCTACCCATTCAAACACATGCACAAAGAAGAATGATGCATGATCCTTTACTAGGTCTCTACCCTATAACTAGTATCACCTCGTTTAGTAACTACTGTAAACTTACAGGTCCATGCCTCTGATCATAGGGGGACCTAAATATCTATGTCTCAACTGGTATCCAGTGTTCACATAGCTTTCTAAACTTAGCTGATACCATTTCCCTACCAATCCATGCAATCTCACATGTGACTGACTCCAAACTCCATCCTATCCTTCAATTAGACCTCTGATACCACTCTTTCATGACCCCCTCCCCACAAAGTGTACCCCTCATGGGCCGACAATGTGAGAAGGGAGATAGTGACCCACGAGTCCCACCTCTAGTATGTCCCTAGTTGGTGAATAGCATCTAGGGTATAGTAAACACACAAATAGGAGGCATTGCACTCTAAGAAAACACATGTGAAAGAGAGAGATAAGATAGAAACCAACCAAATCCAACTCAGACTGAAATATAAAATAATCCCAAGTACATGTATGTAATGACATGAAAAAACTACTACAACTGAAAGACAAAACTGCAAGTACCAAAAGAAATTAAAATAATAGCAATCACAAAGCCCGAACAACTCCCGTAAACCCCAAGCTAGTAATAACCAACCTGATCTCCAACCTGCTACAAGTGACCTAAAAATTAGTTCATATAATGTAGGGTGAGTATAATAGTATACTTAATAGGATCCTATTTGGAGCCTTTCCTTCAAAAGTAAAGAAAGAATACTAAAGCACAATGAAAAACAAGTGAAACTAACTCATCACCTAAAAAGGTATACTGAGTTCCCAGCCTCACTATTGCTAGTCTCATGAAGTATTGCATACAAGAATATATAATATAATAAAGAATATCAAGGGTACCCTACTACCACTTCCCCACAAATTTTATACTTTTCCCCAACATCACACGTACTCAGCTATCTCTCTTCAAAAATGCTAGCTTGAAGACACCTGGGCGAGCACCACAACCTACACATCGTGCAACACAAGGCTTGCCCGAAGACACCTAGGTGAAGCACCACACCATCCACACAACTAGAAGTAACCGGGTAGTTTCTGAGAGATACCACGACCTGCATAACATATATCATACATCAGGTATTACACCTTAAGCCACTACAACCCATACACTGAGTAAGGATCCTCAAGCCATCATAGCCTATACACGTTATACTTATAGTAGTCCACAGGAAACAATATCCAGAATATATATGTGTGAAATACCCATAAGCCATTACAACCCTCCACACACATATAAGTGAAAAAATAACCACCGTTCATACTAGCACAAGTAATTTACAAGAGAAGCTAGCAGGGCCAAAGGGGGAATTCAACTATCCATCCTCCCACTAGAATGTTAGAGAAAACACCCCCAGGGATCAGAATCCATGGGGTGTTAGTTTCCATAACCGACAGGGTGGAGTAACATATAGAAACAAAAAAATTATAGGATATAATATATCTCACAACAAAAATACGGGCATAACCTAGCCTTAAACTCAACTGTATCTAACATCTCTTAGAATCCCAACTGCCATTGTTAAGACTGGATATACTATAAGCATACAACCATTTAAATAGAATTATTAAATCATCCTATCCCCTTTAATCAATTTTACTTTATGTTAATTAATTATTTAACCATTAATAAACCATTATCATTTCCACATTACATTTCATTAGCATTCCAACAAAGTCCCATACCCTCTAGGCATAACCACACCAAGTCCACGAATCCTCAGAAGTAACCACAAAATTACATCCTAGAAAGCTACAACCCCATGGGTTCAACAAAATTTATTCAATCATTTATTAACAGAATTAACACTTTTCCATAATTCTAGGTATTCTAAGAAAGCATTCTATACTACCAAACACAAGGGGATAAACATAGTGAGTAGATGAACTACCCGTCGAGTCATTACCACCCATATTAGGAGCATAGAACCATTATTCCTTGAGAATCTAAACATGAAAATCATGTGGAAAACCTCGTGTGTCTTTACCTATTTTGGAATGAGGGTAAGCAAGACCATTTGTGCAACGACCCAAAGTTTCATTAATGGAAAATCCCTCTTGATCCAGTTAAATGTTTCTTTATGAAAAATGTTTTTATAAGATGTCAACTTCTTTAGTTTTATGTTAAGATTTGTGACCGTTACTTTTATAGCCGTTGAACAGTGATTATCTAAGTAGTATAAATATAAGGCTTTAACGAACCCATTTCTACTCAGACAAAGGAAGCGATGGCCTCATCCAGTAGAATTGCCCCTTACGAAGCCCATTTGTCAGAGCTCAGAAAAAGGTGGCATCTTTGGGATTTGCCCTTGACCAATCCCAAGCTGAGCTTCATCAAGTTAAGCTCGAACGTGATCGTCTACGAGAAAAGTGGAATTTGATTGAAATTACAACTCGAGCGATGTTATCCGAGCCACCCCAAGAGTCTGTCACCATCGCACACCTTACCCTTAGGTCTTATGCGGCTATTTTAAGGGGTTATGTAACAAATAAGTAGCACCATGTTCATGTACAATATTTTTGTATATAATAATGAATATAATTTCTAGTCATTTTTGATACATTGTAATTAGTTTTTAAAGTACAAATGGTGTTTTTAGTTATTATTTAATTAAGAATTATATTTTATTAAATTAAAGGATTTTTGAATTAAATAATATTTTAATAAAATATTATTATTAATATTAAATTAATTTTTATTAAATATAAATGATCTTATAATTTTATGAATGCAATTAAAATTTTTATTAAGGTTTGAAAGCTATTTCTGTCAAAACCCGTGAATTTTTTTATAAATGTCGGTTTTTATTTTAAAAGTGAAAATTAACATATTTAGAAAATTATTTAGATAAAATAAATATTATTTTTGGAATCAGGACGTCGAAATTATCCAACGGTGAATTTTTCATAATTTTCTGAGACAGTCAAATTTTTGGGCAAAAATTAAATACCATTTAAATATATAATGTGTTTTATGACATCATAATGACCCAATGGTGATGTAATAAAATAACATAATCCTTATGTTCGGCCAATATGTGATTTATCATTAAAATAATGAGGTTTTGGGTTTGTTTGACTTACTTTTCAAAGCATTAATGAATCCCTCAAGACTTATTCAACACTTTACCTTTTTAAATTAATTTCCATGGGAGTGTGACTCACCTCCACATAAGAAACCCTAATTTTTTAATAAGTTCGGACCTTGGCCTTGTAAAATATTGTTTTCCTCTTTCCTTTTCCAGAAACCATGGGCAAATACCATGGGATGGTTTGTGGTTTGGATTATTTTAATATAAGGGGTCCCAAACCTAAATAATAAAGAATTCTGTCACCTTTCCTATATAAACCCACCCAAGCTCCCACTTCCTCCTCACTCAAAGCCCTTGGAGTTCGTCCAACCTCTTCCCTACTCTCTCTAGAATCCTCTCAAGGTGCCCCAAGCTCCCAAGAAGCCTCTCACAAGCCTCTCTCTAGCCTTTGGAAACACACTTCCAAGTAAGGGTTTTTTTTCTTCCTTTCTCATTTTTGTCAATTTTCATTAAGTTGTGTTGCCCTTTTAATTTCAATTATGAATGTTGGGGTATGGTTTCTCACCTCCCCCATACTGCCCTCTTATTGTTTGAATGATGTGAGACCCCTTTCTCTCTCAATAAAAGCCTCCCATGTACACCCGTTACTATGCCGAAATTCCGAAAGAAACCTTTTTCTCCTCTTTTATATTCAAGAAATACTTTTGTATCATGAATCTAAATTCCTTTTCAATTGTTGGGACATGTATATATATGACCTCCTTACTATCCATTACATGTAAATATGATGAGGAACCCCTTTCTCTCTCATCAACCTTTTTTTATGAATTCTTATGTCACGCTGTTACGCTGCCGAAATCACACCGATTTTCTAAGCCAATATCATTGTGTAGTGAATACCATGCCCATTTCTCCATCAAGGGTATTCACCTTTATGCACATTTATTTATTGATTATAATGTTTCATGTACGAATTCCACATTCCTTTATCGTGGAATAAATTATTATGTTTTATGAATCCATGTTTTATGATCCATGTGGCACACTTATGCATGAAATGAAATGTTTAAGAAGGGTGCGCCCTTTATAGCGCTCCAATGCATTGGGTAAAGTATAGTATCATGATACGTCATGTGCAATGAGTGTTGACTCATGCTAATTCAAGTCCAACGAGGGTTTACTCGTGCTTCAAGTGCAATGAGGGTTTACTCATGCTCCATGTGCAATGAGCCTTGGCTCATGCTAATTCAATGTTAAGTGTTGTTGCCACATTTCCATGTTATGGTTATAATGCTTAATCATACCTTTATGTTCATGTTACTCTAATGCTATATTGATGTTCTTATTGCCTAACATGTATTGTACTCCTCATGTTATTCATTGTGTACTCCCTTACTGGGCTTTATAGCCCACCCTTTTCTTATGCATGTCCTCAGGTTATCCCATGCAATGCTAAGTACGAAGGAATGTAGTGGTCATGTAAAGGAAGTTTTCAATAAAGATGTTGTATTTCAAGTTTAAAGTTTTTATGTAATGATCCTAAGCCTCAAAGACACTAAACCTCTCGATCTTCTTTGTTGGATCAAGTGAAGTTTTATGTAATAAAGCATGTTTAAGTTGTAATAAAAAGCAGGGTTGTCATAGTTGGTATCAGAGGATAGGTTTAGTTATTTTTGGGATTAGGAAACCCTAGTAAAGCCTTAGATACAAGACTAAGAATAATAAAAACATTCCTAAGTTTTGGTAAATACTAAGTAAGTGGTTTATCAAACAAATACATCCCTGTATGGATACGAGCAGGTAGAGGCGGCTCTGGCACAGATGTATCCTAGGGGTAAAACCTGAAAACACCGCTTTGAGCTAGACTCGAATGGGAACTGGTGCACGAAAACGGGCCTTGCTGCACTCTTGGTTACGACACTCCCGGGGGATGTGTTTTGATAAATTCACAATCTTAGTATGAACCCTTATTAAGGGAAAAAATGCCCCTAAGAATATATGTTAGAAGGAAGATCATGAAAAGCCTGGATTGAATCCTATAAACTCATGAGTTAAAGAGATTAAAGTTTATTTATAAGTCATCAACTTTTTTCTTTGGATTAACCTTTATGTGTTACCCCTAACTTTCCTTTTATTCCAGCCAATGGCCAGTAATAGGAGAACTTGGGCTAACAACCATTGTGAAGATCAGTGTAATGATTGTACTTATGAGATGCCCAATCCAATGGGAGCGGGAATCGCGAAATTTGTCACGCTTCACTCTCAGCTAACTCAAGTTTTGAATAGAAACACTGGTCAAGAGGAACATTCAACCCCCCCTAAGAAAGAACAAGTCGCTATTGAGAGCTTCATGAGATAAAGGCCTCCTACTTTTAGTGGATCATCTGATCCCACGATCGCTGAGCAATGAATCAACTCCATTGAAAAGATCTTCTCTATCCTTCAATGTTCTGAACAAGAGAAGGTTCTCCTGGCGGCTTATCGTATGGAGGGTGAAGCTGATCAATGGTGTACGTTGATCAAAAATACGAAGCCTGAGGAGGAGATCGAGGCTTTGGAATGGAAGGAATTCCGGAAGATGTTTTTCGATAAATATTTTCCGCGCACCCTCCGTCTTAAGATGGAAAGGGACTTCCTTTCCCTCAAGCAGAAAGATGAAAAATCTGTGGGAGCGTACGAGGAAAACTTCACAAGGCTTGCACGATATGCTTCTGGCTTTGTCGTTACCCCCGAATGCAAGGTTGACCGCTTCTTTGGTGGGCTGAATCCTAGCTTGCGGAAAGCATTAGCGATCCGTGACTTCGACAGCTATGAGGAAATTGTCCGATGTGCCCTCAAGGTTGAAATGGAGATCGGAGAATCACAGGGGTATCATGGGGACAAGAAACGTAAGGTGGACTTCAATGCTGGTGGTCCGATGGATAAATCCAACGGCGCTAAGAAGTTACAACACCCCACTTGCCAAAAGTGTGGAAAGAAGCACCCTGGAAATTGCCTTAGGGGGACAAGAAAATGCTTCAAGTGTAGAAGAGAAGGGCACCTAGCTGTTAACTATCAGCAAGAAGGACCCGCGACTACGACAGAGGATAGGAATGCTCCGTTCGAACCTCAACGCGTTGTTCAATGCTACAAATGCAAAGAACCGGGTCATTTTTCAAATCAGTGCCCTAATCCAAGGTTTATCAGAGGCAACCAGCAACCTCCAAGACAGCAAGGAAGAACTTTTTCCATCACTTCTGCCAAAGTGAACCCCGACAACGAAGTGGTGACAGGTACGCTAGTTATTCATTCAAGAATAGCGAACGTACTTTTTGATTCAGGTTCTACGCATTCTTTTATATCTCAAAAGTTTAGTAGAACAATCCCTGCACCACCACAAATCATGGAATTAAAGATGTCGGTGAGTACGGAAAATGGGGAAATCATTGCATACCATGAGTATAAGTCCTCCCCTGTTATAATATGTGGATTGAATTTCCCGATGAACCTCATCATACTCCCTCTAGTGGAATTTGATGCAATTCTTGGCATGGATTGGCTTTCCTTATATAGAGCCAACATAAATTGTCGGGAGAGGGAAATCACACTCCATATGGAGAATCGACCCCTGATTCTTTACAAGTGTCAGGAGGAAGATGAATCTCCTTTAGCTCCATCATCTCAAGCATGGATATTACTGCCTTATGAGCACGCATATCTGGCTCAGATGATTGAGTCCAAGGAAGAAACCACCCTTGAAGAAATGCCTATTGTGAGGGAATTCGCTGAAGTATTTCCCGAGGAACTTCCTGGTCTTCCTCCAAGAAGAGATGTTGAGTTCTCAATTGAACTTATACCTAGGGAGCTACCAATATCCAAGACTCCATATAGAATGGCTGTTGTTGAGCTTGAAGAGCTAAAGAAACAACTACAAGAGAATCTGGATAAAGGGTTTATACGCCCAAGTGTATCACCATGGGGTGCACCAGTCCTCTTCGTCAAGAAGAAGGATGGGTCAATGCGGCTTTGCATCGATTATCGTGAACTTAACAAAATCACGATAAAGAACAAGTATCCTCTCCCAAGAATCGATGAATTGTTTGATCAGCTGCGTGGAGCACAATACTTCTCCAAGGTGGACTTGCGGTCGGGATATTATCAAATAAGGGTGAAGAAGGAAGATATCCCCAAGACTGCTTTTCGTACAAGGTACGGGCACTATGAATTCATAGTAATGCCTTTAGGACTCACCAATGCTCCAACAATATTCATGGACTTGATGAATATAGTCTTTAGAGATTACCTAGACAAATTTGTGGTAGTCTTTATAGATGATATTCTAATATACTCCAAAACCAAGGAGGACCATGAGGAGCATTTAAGAACTGTACTGGAGACTTTGCGCAAGGAGAAGCTCTATTCCAAGTACAACAAGTGTGAGTTCTGGTTGAAGGAGGTCTCATTCTTGGGCCATATCATCACAAGCAATGGGATATCTGTGGACCCCTCCAAAACAGATGCAATTGAGGGATGGCCGAGGCCAACATCGGTAACTGATATCCGTAGCTTCTTGGGGTTAGCTGGATATTATCGACGATTTGTGAGAAATTTCTCACGATTGTACAACCCTCTTACCAAGATAAATCGAAAGGGAGTAAAGTTTGCTTGGAGTGATGAATGCGAAGAAAGCTTCAAGGAGTTGAAAAGGAGGCTTATCACTTCACCCGTGCTCACTTTACCCACAAGTGGGGAGCTTTTTGTGGTATTCAGTGATGCTTCGAAGAAGGGATTAGGATGTGTGCTGATGCAGAATGATAAAGTGATATCCTATTCCTCAAGGCAGTTGAAAATCCATGAGTGAAACTATCCAACGCATGATCTGGATTTGGCGGCGGTGATCTTTGCCTTGAAAATCTGGCGGCATTATCTCTATGGAGAGAAATGTGAGATATATACTGACCACAAGAGTCTTAAATATATATTCACATAGAAAGAGCTTAATATGCGCCAGAGAAGATGGATAGAGCTCATCAAGGATTATGACTGTTCAATACATTACCACCCTGGGAAAGCGGACAAGGTGGCAGATGCCCTAAGTATAAAGGATCCAGCGATTCTATCAATGATGAGAATTGAGAAGGATCCAATCTTCTTATACTTAATGAAGATGGATGTGGGAATCATAAAGAAGGGAACATCATCAATCCTTTCACAAATGATTGCTCAACCATCTCTTTTGGAAAGGTTAAAGGATTCTCAGAAGGATGATGCGGGAATCCAAGAAAAAATGGAAGCTATCAAAAAGGGAAGATCCTCAGAGTTTAATGTTAATGAAGAAGGAATTGTGCGGTTTGGGAAAAGACTATGTGTTCCATCAAGTTCGGAGCTGAAGAAGGAACTTTTGGATGATGCACATAGTTCAAATTTCTCTATTCACCCAGGGAGAACAAAGATGTATCGAGATCTCTGAGAAAACTTTTGGTGGGATAATATGAAGAAGGAGATCGCTGAATATACATCAAAGTGCCTGGTGTGTCAGCAAGTGAAGGCAGAGAGGCAGAAGTCTAAGGGGATGATGCAACCATTGCCCATACCGGAATGAAAATGGGAGAACATCACCATGGACTTTATCATCGGACTTCCAAGGACATCCAAAGGCAACAATGCAATCTGGGTTGTTGTGGATCGTCTTACAAAGACTGCACACTTCATTGCTATTCGAGAGGATTTCTCTTTGGATCAACTGGCACAGATATATATCAGGGATGTGGTATGGTTGCATGGAGTACCAATATCTATTGTTTCTGACCGAGATCCAAGATTTACCTCTAAGTTTTGGAAGAGTCTTCAACATGCTCTGAATACTGAACTGAACTTCAGTACGACCTATCATCCTCAAACTGATGGCCAATCCGAGCGGACTATCCAAACACTTGATGATATGTTGAGAGCGTGCTCAATGGACTTTAAAGGAGGATGGGATCAACATCTTCCTCTAGTTGAGTTCTCTTATAATAATAGTTTCCACTCGAGCATCCAAATGGCACCATATGAAGCCCTATATGGGAAAAGGTGTAGAACACCAGCATGTTGGGATGAGGTCGGTGAACTTAAGCTGCTTGGACCAGAAATGGTCGAAGAAATGGTGGAGAAGGTGAAAACCATTCAGCAGCATATCAAGGCAGCCCAAATTCGACAGAAGAGTTATGCAGATAATCGTCGAGGAGACCTTGAGTTTAAAGTCGGAGACATGGTGTTTTTACGCATATCTCCGTGGAAGAAGGTCATGAGTTTTGGAAATAAAGGGAACTTAAGTCCAAGGTACATCGGCCCCTTCGAGATTCTTGATCGTGTTGGGGCTGTGGCCTATCGACTAGCACTTCCACCTACTATGGCCAAGGTGCATGATGTCTTTCATGTATCCCTCTTAAGGAAGTACATACCAGACCCTTCACATGTACTCTCTTCCGAGGTGGTACAATTAGAAGACGATCTTTCTTATGAGGAGCAACCAGTGAAGATCTTGGATCGTAGAGAAAAAATTCTACGAAATAAGACAATGCCCCTCGTCAAGGTGTTGTGGAGAAACCAAAAGTTTGAAGAAGCAACTTGGGAGTCGGAGGATATGATGAAGCTGAGTTACCCACTTTTGTTTTAGTGTGGGAAAAGGAAAATTTCGAGGGCGAAATTTCTTAAGGGGGGAATATTGTAACGAACCAAAGTTTCATTAATGAAAAATCCCTCTTGATCCAGTTAAATGTTTCTTTATGAAAAATGTTTTTATAAGATGTCAACTTCTTTAGTTTTACGTTAAGATTTGTGACCATTACTTTTATAGCCGTTGAACAGTGATCATCTGAGTAGTATAAATATAAGGCTTTAACGAACCCATTTCTACTCAGACAAAGGAAGCGATGGCCTCATCCAGTAGAATTTCCCCTTACGAAGCCCATTTGTCGGAGCTCGGAAAAGAGGTGGCATCTTTGGGATTTTCCCTTGACCAAGACCAAGATGAGCTTCATCAAGTCAAGCTCGAACGTGATCGTCTACGGGAAAAGTGGAAGTTTATTGAAATTACAACTTGAGCGATATTATCCGAGCCACCCCAAGAGTCTGTCACCATCGAACACCTTACCCTTAGATCTTATGCGACTATTTTAAGGGGTTATGTAACAAATAAGTAGCACCATGTTCATGTACAATATTTTTGTATATAATAATGAATATAATTTCTAGTCATTTTTGATACATTGTAATTAGTTTTTAAAGTACAAATGGTGATTTTAGTTATTATTTAATTAAGAATTATATTTTATCAAATTAAAGGATTTTTTAATTAAATAATATTTTAATAAAATATTATTATTAATATTAATCTAATTTTTATTAAATATAAATGATCTTATAATTTTATGAATGCAATTAAAATTTTTATTAAGGTTTGAAAGCTATTTCTGTCAAAACCTGTGAATTTTTTTTATAAATGTCGGTTTTTATTTTAAAAGTGAAAATTCACATATTTAGAAAATTATTTAGATAAAATAAATATTATTTTTGGAATCAGGACATCGAAATTATCCAACGGTGAATTTTTTATAATTTTCTGAGATAGTCAAATTTTTGGGCAAAAATTAAATACCATTTAAATATATAATGTGTTTTATGACATCATAATGACCCAATGGTGATGTAATAAAATAACATAATCCTTATGTTCGGCCAATATGTGATTTATCATTAAAATAATGAGGTTTTGGATTTGTTTGACTTACTTTTCAAAGCATTAATGAAGCCCTCAAGACTTATTCAACACTTTACCTTTTTAAATTAATTTCCATGGGAGTGTGACTCACCTCCACATAAGCAAACCTAATTTTTTAATAAGTTCGGACCTTGGCCTTGTAAAATATTTTTTTCCTCTTTCATTTTCCAGAAACCATGGGCAAATACCATGGGATGGTTTGTGGTTTGGATTATTTTAATATAAGGGGTCCCAAAACTAAATAATAAAGAATTCTCTCACCTTTCCTATATAAACCCACCCAAGATCACACTTCCTCCTCACTCAAAGCCCTCGGAGTTCGTCCAACCTCTGCCCTACTCTCTCTAGAATCCTCTAAAGGTGCCCCAAGCTCCCAAGAAGCCTCTCACAAGCCTCTCTCTAGCCTTTGGAAGCACACTTCCAAGTAAGGGTTTTTTTTCTTCCTTTCTCATTTTTGTCAATTTTCATTAAGTTGTGTTGCCCTTTTAATTTCAATTATGAATGTTGGGGTATGGTTTCGAACCACCCCCATACTGCCCTCTTATTGTTTGAATGATGGGATACCCCTTTCTCTCTCATTAAAAGCCTCCCATGTACACCCGTTACTATGCCGAAATTCTGAAAGAAACCTTTTTCTCCTCTTTTATATTCAAGCAATACTTTTGTATCATGAATCTAAATTCCTTTTCAATTGTTAGGACATGTATCTATATGACCTCCTTACTATAAATTACATGTAAATATGACGAGGAACCCCTTTCTCTCTCATCAACCTTTTTTATGAATTCTTATGTCACGTCGTTACGCTGCCGAAATCACACCGATTTTCTAAGCCAATATCATTGTGTAGTGAATACCATGCCCATTTCTCCATCAAGGGTATTCACCTTTATGCACATTTACTTATTGATTATAATGTTTCATTTTGAATTCCACATTTCTTTATCATGGAATAAATGATTATGTTTTATGAATCCATGTTTTATGATCCATGTGGCACACTTATGCATGAAATGAAATGTTTAAGAAGGGTGCGCCCTTTATAGCACTCCAATGCATTGGGTAAAGTATAGTATCATGATACGTCATGTTCAATGAGTGTTGAATCATGCTAATTCAAGTTCAACGAGGTTTTACTCGTGCTTCAAGTGCAATGAGGGTTTACTCATGCTCCATGTGCAATGAGCCTTGGCTCATGCTAATTCAATGTTAAGTGTTGTTGCAACATTTCCATGTTATGGTTATCATGCTTTATCATGCATTTATGTTCATGTTACTCTAATGCTCTATTGATGTTCCTATTGCCTAACATGTATTGTACTCCTCATGTTATTCATTGTGTACTCCCTTACTGGGCTTTATAGCTCACCATTTTCTTATGCATGTCCTCAGGTTATCCCATGAAATGCTAAGTACGAAGGAATGTAGTGGTCATGTAAAGGAAGTTTTCAATAAAGATGTTTT
Source organism: Viscum album (assembly GCA_963277665.1). Taxonomy (NCBI): domain Eukaryota; kingdom Viridiplantae; phylum Streptophyta; class Magnoliopsida; order Santalales; family Viscaceae; genus Viscum; species Viscum album. The sequence continues at coordinate 146,545 of CAUJRU010001238.1, read as the reverse complement.
ATTTCAAGTTTAAAGTTTTTATGTAATGATCCTAAGCCCCAAATACACTAAACCTCTCGATCTTCTTTGTTGGATCAAGTGAAGTTTTATGTAATAAAGCATGTTTAAGTTGTAATAAAAAGCAGGGTTGTCATAATTTGCCTAAAGTAGTGGGGAACGTATAATAGATAAAAAAACAAGAATCCAAAAAGAAAAACATCGATTAAGCCAAGCTTCAACCCTTTTCATCATCTCCAGTGTCCTCCCCAACACCCATATCCATAAACCAACGTATCTTTCCACTCTAGGAATAAACTACAACCACAACCACTGGACCTCCCTACCCCACATACGAAAACATCCTTCCAGGCTTACATCACATCAAAAGAAGCAGGAAACAATAGGAAACTAGGTTCTTGGCCCAAATCAAGGCATTCGGTCTTCAAACATAACGAGCAGTCCTAGCTCTAAAGCATAAGGATCTTGGACTTTACAAGCAAGAGGGTAACTCAAAACCCTACCAAGAATTATCCTTTATCAACAACCAGTTCTTTAATCCATCTTGAATTAATCGATTCATTATTAGTAGGTTCCAACTATGAGCAACCTAACCAAAAAGCTACCATAGCTATCACAAATTAATTAAAAAATTAATTTGACATGCCTTTAATAAACAAGCATCAACATGCTTCAGGTTTATCAATCAATTCAATTAAACATGATCCTCTGCATTAATTTGATTAACATAAAATTACAACAACAACCAAATTCATTTACATGCCTCTTTATCTTTGGCCAATTATTTTACAATTAATTCCATCTTTACGTTCTTTACTAATTTCCATTAAGAACAACATGATAAACAACAAGGCATAAATATCACACTATATAGAAAATTAAGAGGCAACAACATACGAACAAAACCAATCCTTTAATATAGTTCAAATATTTAGTATGTCAATTTCATTATGATTCAGTGGGATAAATCATGCTAACTCTACTACTGCATGTAAGAAAAATAGAGAATCCAGGAATCCCCTAACTCAAAAGGTTTCCAACATTCTTTGCACGAGAATGGGATAATCATAATGGATCATTATCACCTCTCCCATAATGACTACATTCACTCGAGGACATAGAGGCATAACCACATCAACCAACACCCAAGAAGTATCCATTAGAAACATGGATATCACAGGCCATTACATGGTAAAGAGATGTAGGAGGAAACAGATCAAGGAACCCATAAGAATGAGGTATAACATAACTTATATCAAATACAAATTGACACTTCCTGTTTTCACCAAAACAGGGGGTGCACATGTAGTAGGAATAAACTTTAAGGGGAAACGATCCAAGGATTATAGTTCAATCACACCACTTATATGGGAAGAAAGTACTGGGGCACCTAACACTAAGAGAAGGAAGAAGAAATTAAATAAGGTAAGGTTCTTGAATGTGAAGGATTAGATCCGAGACTAACATGATTTGAAATAACATAGAATTTATATTAATGTGGATCACATTAAACCGTGCAGTTTGACCAATTAAAAACATATGAATTTTTAAAAAATCAAAGATATGATTTATAGCCTTTGAAATAGCTTCAAACACACTTAAATATGGAATTCAACTCATTTTACATCAAAGAAAGACATCAAAAGAGAAAAACTAGGAAATATGAAAAAATCTAGAATTTTGAAAAACTTTTGGAAATGACTCACCATTATGGAAACACTATAACACCTACCATTAGATGTATCACTATTATAGAAATACTTTAGCACCTACCGTTAGATGACTCACTATTCTGTAAACACTGTAGCACCTATCATTAGATGTATCACTATTCTAAAAACACTGTATCACCTACCATTAGATGGTCCACCATTCTAGAAACATTGTTCACATAACTGGAAATTTGGAAAAGTGTCGGGGATAAGTCACCTTGACCTCCCAAAACACCTCAAACACCATATTCCAGTAAAGGAATAAACTAGATTGGTCTAGTACATTACATGATTATTCATAAGAGGATAAGGCTTCTTCTCATGAAGTTTTCACTTGGTAATCTATAATATGAGAGATTAAAAGAACAGAACCGCCAGTAGTATTTCCACATGTTTTGGTGTCATCATATATTCCTATCCATAAGAATGACTTTAATATTATTATTGATGCATGTCATGAATCACACACATAAATTTAGTGACAAAAACCATCAATCTATATATTTTTGGTAAGTAGAGTATGTTGGGTGTGTCACGAATGAAATGTTATTAATGGATAAATAGAGGAAGGATTTTTACCTTCCATATTTATGGAAATTGATATCTTAACCCCTTGAATTAAATATAACTATTGCATAAATTCCATGGCCATGGTGTAATGAATTTTTTTTCATCTAGTCAAAGGAATACATATCAAACATATAGGTTGATGACATATATGTGTAACCTTCTTGATGAGACATTGAGACAAAGAGATTATATTACACAATACGAATTCATATGTGGTTATCAATGTTGTAACATTAGGTTCTTTCTCTTGGATTCCTTGTCCCATTTCTAGATAGTAATCTTGGACTTTAAACAAACCCACCAAATACCAATGAGAAATAATACTAGATGGCCACACACTAAGTGTTTCCATTGATCTCAATTAAATTCTATTTGAATTTAATTATCAGAATAAATATTATTCTCAATATCAATGAATAATTTTATTCAAGTTTTATTGATCACAAATATTCATAAGGTAATAAATAATTATTCATTCTTAAATAAATAATTTATTTAGTTTTGTGAATATATAATAAATATTTATTCGATAGATTATGTATATAATATTTATTTTATTGAATACTTAGTAAATATTTATCTTCTATTTTTTGAATAAAATATTTATTTAAGTGAATAAAAATATTTATTCAGGTATTCAATGAATTCCCAGGAATTCGAGTAGACCAACATCGCATCCAGTGATGAATATTAATTTATAAGCTGATAAAATAATATTTATCATTGCACGAGTTAGCTCACATCATAAAATAATAATAATAATAATAACAACAACAACAACAACAAAAACAACAACAATAACAACAACAACAACAACAACAAAAACAACAACAACAATAATAATATTATTATTATATGGAATGTGGTTTGTTAAGGATTATAATTTTATTTAATGGCCTATACACAATTAAATAACATTTTAATCTAAACTCCAGCTCTATAATTAGATGGTTATGCTTGTTGTGTAAGGTTAATCGAGAATGAGAATAATTGCACACAATAGAACTCTATATAATTATTCCTCTCATCTTTCAAGAACTAGAAGAACTCCTTAAAACTCAAAGGATATTGAAGTGATCAAGACGAATAATACAAGATGATTGATTTGATGTGCTAGCACCCTAATATAAATCAACATTTCTCAAAGATCAAAGGAGCATGTGTAGATCACTATTAGAGGGATTCTACACTTGGATCCTTACAACCCAACAAATGTAATCCAGAAAGGTTTTTTTGGAAGATCAATATCTACATCAAAGAAAGTTCCTAAGATGATATAGCCTTTATCTTCCAATTATAAATAAATTAATTATAAATTTAACCTAAAAAGATCCTCTATTGGAGATTTGGAAAAAATCATGTTAAAATAAATTTTCATATATCACCCATCAAAGGTGATTTCATTGTGCCCAGAGCCTTCAAGTAGTATTAGAGGGGTCACATTTCAAATTTATAATTATTTATTTGATTTTTGATCTATATACGCATTAGAGGTTAGATATTTAATTTCTATATTATTCATCCTTTAACCCAATTTTAATTAACATGTTATCAAAATTTTAATTCTCAAAATTCAAGAATATATTTTCTTAAATGTCTAAGAAAATATTAATAATTACTGGAGATTATATTAGGAAGTACCAAGATTTTTGAATGGTAAGACTGGGTTAGACGAAATGTAGCTGGAGTACACGTCATGTACCCAAGTTCACTGTATCTGGGCATATCGCAAGATACATGACATGCTAAATAGTAACTACACACAATGCATTTATTTCATGCCACATATAGTCCAGGACAACCTAGAATATGACTTTTTTAATTACACAACATGTAGCTGGCCTATACATTGTGTGGTCTACACAGTTTAATGGTGAAATTATCACATCCTATGTGGTCATATATATGGTCAAAACCTTGTGCGACTGATGTTATAGAGTAATAATGACATACACAATGTGTATATGGCTTATACATGTCACATGGTTCATTATTTCCCACATCCAAAATACACGTCGAGCTATTTGGTGAGTCAAGTGGACACATGTAAAGCAGAACACACGATTTGAAACTGGTGTACACATCGTGTGGTTTCACATATAAAGAACATGATAAGTCTTTCAGTGGGTCAAATGGACACATGAAAAGAGTGATACACGATGTGTAGCTAGATTTTACATTCCATGTGGCCCAGATGAGGAAAACTACGAAGTCCCAAGCATGTAACCTTGGCACATGATAATCAAGATACATGACATGCAACTTGTAAGCACATGCCGCGTAGTCTTCCAATAATGGCCAGAATTTAATTACATACAATTTATAATTTTATCATTAACACTTTATTATATTTATTTTCACCTATTATGTTTGATAATTTAATAATAGTTTTAAAGAATTATTAAATGATCAATTAATTTATTGTAATTATATATAATAATTGGTCCTTCCATTTATTTTACATGAATACCGTAATGATGAGTATCTCTAAAAAAATTATATGTTCATTAAGATAAAATAAAATTAATTAATTAATTAATCAATTAATTAATACAAGTATATTTATCTTAATAAATAAAAAATAAATAGAAATGAATGTTAGCTAGTATACTTTTATATAATCATTTCATGTTTATAACCATTCACGAGATTGACCAAGACCTGTGTATGTATTGGATTTATTTAATTTAATTTATTTCATGATTTTTCAATTACTTAATTTTAAATTTAATTTTATAGCTTATGATTCATCCATCCCTCCTTTATTATGTAGGACCTATGTTCCCAAAGTTATTTATGCAATTTCTCTTAACCAATATTTTGGCTCCCCTCACCTACATGTGAGTTATAAATACAAGTAATTAATATATTATCTCAAGGTGCCTGAAGGTGGTTCAATATGAAACAATAATGATGCCAACCCAGGTGATATATAGATGGGTAGGTGGAATGTTGCAACTCATACCAAGACTGGCATACGGAGTTATTACCCTAGGTTATATGATGGTTTATTATCCTCTCAATAAATCAACTATTAGATAATCTCATCACTAGTTCATTTATTTGTTTGAATTATTTAATTTATGGATGAAATACCATGATCACATAAATAAATGAAATAATGTTCAAAGACAAAATTTAAATATATGAATTATGCATAAATGTTTTATCCAGCATGGTTAATTAATTAAGTGAAATCCACTTAATATTTATAAGTCATGTAAAGTTTAAAACAAGATAATATTTATACATAATAAATTAAAATCAAAAAAATTAAATATTATGCTATACTTGGCCTTCCATTACATGATTAGGAATGAAAGCCTTAGAACTAAGTGTTTGATCAACCCTCATTGGGACATTTACTTTTAATGCAGAGTTTTCATAAAGGTTATAGATTGACTTAACCATCGTACATCAATAGAAGTAGCCCCCACTAGACTTGATGTAACTTAGAGGTAGGGGTTTGGGAAATCCAAGTTAGGATTTCAATATTGGGGAGTCCACTTAATAGATCAATGAGTTGCAAGCCTACAGTTGACAAAGACCTGCCTACCTAAATACCTTTAAGTAGCTTAACCAACTCTTAGTGGAGTTATACGAAGGGGTATATGGATATTTTACACTAGAATTTCATTGAAACTAGAAATTATAAGCTCCATGATGAGGGATATCGGGACTTGATAAAATAGTGGGAGTCATAATAAAATTAATTATTATTATTTCTCACATAATCTGTAATCCAGTAAAGTACAAATTTTCTATTTTAATTATTGTAAAAAATGTCAAGAAAAACCATAAAAAATAGCACGATCATTTCTTAAGTCATGGTATGTACTAAAAAAGAAAAAATTTCAGATATGGTATAATCATTTATATAATTCATTTTTATCCAAAAGTTTTTATTATGTGTTGGAATCCCCTACTCCTATTCTACCACCTGAACAAGTGAGAAAAGGTGAAAAGGATGCCTCCCAGAGATATGTTGAGGATTATTCTTATGTACATTGCATTATATTATCAACTATGTACATATATTTGATGATAAAATATAAATACATGGATGATTACAACATAATATATCATTTTATTTCACTTAAAAAAGATAAGGAAATTCTTGAAATAAATACGATAGTCAATGCACTATATCGGTGTAAACTAGAAGAAATAAATATAGCTACTGATCATGATTTCAAAATTCTTGGTTATATTGATTAGTTAGAGAAATTGGGATTCCACTTGGATAAGAAATTATCCATTAATCTTATATTATTACCCTTACCATCAAGGTTATTTTTTTTCAATATTGGATAAATGAAATGGATAAATCACTCAGGAAACTTTTTTCCATACTTTACCCAACAAATAAGGATTGGTTAAAACTTGTTTCTCCACCACTTATGGTGAAAAGTTTGAAATAAAATTATTATTATTCCATTGATAATATAAATAAAAAATATCCTTTACTACATCCTTCATAGAGACAAAATATTCAAATACAGAATAATGCACCATGGACTATTTGCTTATGTGGAAATAATAGACACTATAAAAGAAATTGAAATGAATTGAAGATGCAAGTAGTTTCATCCACTTTAATTATATTCAAAAAATTTCTATTCTCTTCTTGTGTATTAAATAAAATATAATTACAACATACATGTATTTAAATATAGGAAACAAGAAATAATAGAAATGTTGTAAAGTGAACTAAAAAAGAGATGAGAAAGGGTGATTCATATGTTAACCAAAGGGGGATTACTATTTATCATTTATAGATTGGATTGAACCAAGTTTTTAATAAGTGTGAGCAAAACATTTATTTTAGTGTTTATATTGACACAACGAGAGATTATTTCATTTTTAGAATAAATGTTTTTATGGTACTTAAATACTAAAATAATGGATCAATAACTCTTGAATCACAAATATCTATTATAATGAATGATGAATATAAAATATAATACTATTACCTGATTTTGGAAATATAATTATTTTTCAAATAAAACGGAGATTAATTGACCTATTTATACCCATACAAGTGTTTTACTGTCAATTCATTTAAGATACTTGATATACAAACAAACTACTTATCATGTTTTAGATAAAGAAACATTTATAAATAAATGTATGTTATAAAACTTTTATAATTACCTCAACATGGCCATGTGAACTATTTTTAAGCTATAGATAACTTCATATACTTAATTATATTTTTATAAGAAATTTTAGAAACTCTCAGTGAAGTAAATGAGTGCACTTGGTAAAGATCAAGGAATCTCTGAACTAGATTTTCGAAAAACATATTATCCAAGTAATCATTGATCATATATATGGAATAAATGTTATACCTAACTTACATTACTTTATATACATCAATGTAATGATTGTAGTAAAAGGAAGATCAATGATTAATCATATATATTTAAAATATTCCTTTATTCCTTCCATGACATGTTTTATAAATAACAGTGAAATAATTAACCATATGCCAAAAATATTGTCTAATGAATATCATATCAATTTTGATATGATAAGAATATATTATTACACTACCATAAGTGTTTGTTAATAATAATTTATTTAAAGTTATCCTCAACTACAAATAAACATTAAAACTCTAAGGAGAATCTAAGTTAACGATCCTATAGTTACTAAGGATATTAATGTATAATCAAGATAGAATATATTTCCATAAATGAATCCTATTTCTTTGAAGATAGTGGTAAAAAACTTAACTTCTATGGGTTTGAGATCTATATGCACATGAATTGACATAGGAATACTGAACTCCACTGAGCTTAGTGGGAGGAGTAGTTTCAAAGACACATACTGTGTAGGAATTTATAAACAAAGAGGTGGTTTATGTTCACCATGGTGGGTGATACATATATTATTCTTTCAAAATAAATATTCACACAATGAAGTAGTAAATGGTAATATTATATGGTTGAAAAGTATGTATAAATTCAAGTGATGGATTCTATGTATCAAAATTTAGGGTTTCTATACTTTAAATGTTTCTAAGACTTGATACTGTTGGTAAGTATTCAAGAGAAACTGGACATGGATAATACAAGATGGTACCAATATATCATGATAGATTATTGAGAGTTTAGTTTGTAGGAAAACTTATACACATCTGATCATAACTAAAATACTTTTTGAATTCTACTTATCAAAGAATATTTTTACGATCATCATATTAGGTTATTGATAGTCAAGGCTACCTTATTTAAAGGAATCCTTATAGAAGATTTTTATATGATGATACCAAAATAATACTCAATGGTCTATGTCTACCATGCATAATTAAAAGGGTTGATGACATCAATAAATTCTAATAATATTGTAGATTATATAAATTAATTTGTAAATAAATCTTACATAGTTATCATAGAATATTTGTTTGGAAATGAATGAGTGACATGTATCTCAAACTGGTTAGTGGGAGAGCTATTTATTTTCAAGATATACATGTTAATAACATTTGGAAAACAAATGCTATGTCTTACCAACTTGTTAATACTTAAGGAGTGAAATTTCTCCAATTTCATCCTAAAGTAGTAATAATGTTCTAGGGAACAATATTTACAAAATAGATATACGAGTTTGATAAATATAGTCATAATACATATATTAGCATAGTATTGAAAAATAAAAGTTGAAACAATTCAAGAAATAATTTTTATTGGCATATAATCCTTCCAGTAGAACATGTATGGGCATATGAAGAGATTATTGAGATTAAAATAATTTCACAAGATTAAGTGATAGGAATTCATATCATGTGCCATGATGTGTACTATATGGACCTAACCTTAAACATTACATAATCTTGAGTTTTATTCAAGAAATTACTTTCTTTAACTTTTAGGATCTTTTTAGGTTTAGAGTTCTAGATAATTAGGTCATAACTTATACATAACAAATCCATAAAATACAAAGTGGACACTTTCAATTAGTCTCAATTTTCCCCATAATATAAAACTTTTAAAATAAATAATTACTTATTTTCATGTAAAATCTCCACAACTTTAAACTTTATATTTTTCCTTTCCCTTACCCATCCTTAAGTCCTGAGAAAGTCAATTAAAAATTTATGATGAGCACAAAATCTCAATTAGTGATACAAAAAGAAGAAACACCATTAGTCTAGTGAACACATGAAAAATCATATAACTTTTAACTTTATCTTTAAATTTCTTTGAGCATATGAATAAAAAATTTTCACATGGAAATTTGTTTTCTTAAAGAAAATCATTAAACCCATAGAAAGCAATTAAAACCCCTTCAGGTGACTTAGATCATCATATTCATAAAACCCTTTCAAAAACACTTTTAATTAAAACTACCATATTAACGACTTATAATATAATCATTAACCAATGAATTATAGATCTATAATGAGTATCACCTTTCCTATAAGGTATATCAAGATCACTCATGAGCTATAATGGGGATCAATCATTCATATAAGATATATTAGGCTCACCCATTTCTCATGAGTTATAATGGATCTCAACCCTTCGTATAAGCTATATTGGGCTAACCCATGTACTATAAGGGAGATAAATCCATTGTATAAGTTCTATATAGATCCCTTGTTTCATATAATTATCAAATAAAATATCATGAACAAAACACTTTCATCATAAAAACCTTTGAAAAACTGTTTTAAACCCATATAAAAAACACTTTTGGATAAAATACCATTTTCTTTTAAAAACCCATTTTCTATACCAATACACCAGTTAATTTGAAAAACCATTTTCAAAAAAAAAATACCCAAAAATGTATTTTTTTTTTCATTTAAGAAAACATATAATCTTGCAAAGGAATCTAGAAATCAAATAATGGGCATAACAACAGAATTTTTTTTCCATCATGTACATTAAGAATAGAACATTCCTTCATCATTTTTCAAAACATTCTGTATAAAACACATTAAAATATTCCTTTATGAAACCTTTTAAATAAAGTAAAATGATACATAAAATTTAATTTATAAATATTTTATGTACATATAAAAAAATTGATAAAATCATTTAAAAAACATGGACATAGAAGAGAAAGAGTTGGAAGGAAAACTTTAAATGATGATTCTTTTTAAAAGAAAAGTCCCATATCACTTGGGAAACACTTGAATCATAAAACTAATTAAATAATAACATTAAAAAACATTAAAAAACATTAAATATAATTATAATAGATAAATTCATGATATAAAATGTCAAAGGATTTTTATATACACGTTATACAAGAATATAGGTTCATACTATCAAGATATTCCTCAATAAAAAGATATTGAGATGAAGTCCCTTACCTTGAACCTGATTCATCATGTGTTACTTTATATTCATGAATAATAAAATTATGTTAATTATTTAATTTCTTGATAAAAAATTTAAAGTTTATTATTAATTTTATTTCACTTATTAACAAGTTATATAAAATTACTTAATCAATTAATTTTACGTCAAATGTTTTGACAATATTCAGCTTATGTGTCAAAATGACTTTGGTAGGCTGACTATGGTCAAAGGGATCATTATTTAAATATATAAAGAATAATAATCATGAAATAATAATCATATTTATACATGAATTATACTATTAAAATCAATTATGAAATATGGATATGAAAAATGAACCAACGTTACAATCATGAGGATGGTAGGCCGTATGTACGCATGAGTAACATTCCAATATTTTAATGATCATTATAAAAAGATGTAAGTAACATTTATCTTTATATAATGATAATTATATAATAAATAAAATATTATTTAATTATATATACTTATATATATCATTATTGTGATGTAAAAGGAATCACATCACTTCAAGAAGGCAGTAGTCCACACATCCACGAATGACATTATCACTTTTTTGGTGTGTTAAAAGGTAAGAATAAAATTATATATTATATTTATAGAAGGAAAATTATGTCATTAATATCATAAATATACCATTTATATAATATATATTAACTATATTCACCCTTATTACCTTCCATGTAATACGTCAATGAAAAACGCTTCACATCACTTTGTGAGGTGGTAGTCCACCATACACACGAACGACGTTATCACATCTCCTACGGTATAAAATGTAAAAATGTTGTATATGATATAATAATTACAGTGGTATTATTATGTTATAAATATCATAAATATAATATATAAATATTATTTTCATTATAATTCCCAACCATGAGAGGTGGTAAAGGAAAAATGAATGACATCGTTTCGCGAGGCGGTAGTCCGACGTACACACGAGTGATGATTTCATAACCTATTTGATGGAAGTGTGTGTGAGTATAGGTCATAAAAATAACATAAAAACACTAATATATTTATTATATTGAGATTATTATATAATCATGGTATAATAATAATTTAAGGGGTTGTACAAATAAATAAAACAAAAGTACATGTTGATGAACATTACCTCTTCTTTGGGTAACTCCTTTTGGTTTACATAAAAATTCTTCCTTGGTTGGATTTATTCCAAAATTGTGGATTATAGGATGAGATGAGGGAATTTTTAAAGTGATATTTTCAGGGATTTTTTAATCTAAATTGCTTGAGATGTGTGAATAGAGGAGGATAGGGGGAGGTCTTTTATAAGGGAGGTGAGTGACAAACTTGTAAATTTTTGAAAGAGGGAATTACAGTAATGTTTTTCCATGTAAATTGGACACAATAATTAAAAAAACTAGATCCTAGAAGGTATAAATTTTAAATATGGCAATAAAATGAGTGATTTATAAGTTTTTATTTCATTTTCCCTTTAAGTTTAAAGTTTAACCCCTAAGTAAACTTGTTTTAACCTCAATCACTATAATTAATTTTAATTGCTTTTACTAATATTTTTGGTCAAAAACTAAATTGAAACTATTATAAATTATAAATTATTATTATTACAAATATTTAATCCATTTTATAAAATTAAATTCACATAATTGAAAAATATTAATTTAAAATTAATCCTACAGACGGGATTAGAAAGAGGGTTTTTAAAGTGAAAATGTTCAAAAGTTTACTAAGTTTTTATATCTAAATTCAATATAAAAATGATTATAATGACATAAATTTTATGGATATACATATAATTTATCTAATGTAACTTTAAAATAAATTTATAATATAATTTATCATTATAAATTATTCATACAAAAATACCGCTTTTAATTAAAATTCAGTATTTTTTACTATTTATCAAAATATGAAACTTTTCAGAAAAACCCAAAAATTCACCGTAAGATAATTTTGAAATTAATATTTTAAAAAATATGTTTATTTTTTTAAATTGAATTTTTAAAAGTGTTGAAATTTTGTTTTAAAAAAAGCTCGACATTAAAAGGTGGCACAACTACATTTTAGAAAAATACAACTTTTCATGCTTAAAATTAGATTTGTTCTTATTTTATGCCTAAAAAAATTATTGGATAAATTTAAAAAAATTTAGTTGAATATAAAATATATAAATTTAATTAATAAATCTCACTACTAGTGATTAATTTATTTTATTAAGATAAAACACCTTTATGGGAATAAAAATAGGTTTTTTTTGTAAAAACATTTTGTAATGAACTGCTAATTCTCATTGGCTTGAGAGTACAACGAGTCTTTACTTGGCCTTAAGAGACATACCTAAGACACCAAAGGCTGGAAATAAATTCTGAAGGGTTTCAAATAAAAGTATAGGATGATTTACCCTTTAATAAATAAACCACTAAACCAACAAACCATAATCAAACCATTCACTAAATGATGCATAAACAAAAGAAAGACAATAAACCACTTTATTCATATCAAAACCACTCCAAAGTGTAAAACAATGGAAGAAAAAATAATTATCAAAGTAAATAGAGAAATAAAAACTAAAGACTCCCAAAATACCATAATAATCTATTCTCTATAAGCTCCAAGCTCCAAAATCACCAAACAACCCAAGTATCACGAGGTGGTGCTAAAAACATGTGATACTTTACCTTTTCCCATGTCCCAAAAGATAGCATCTAAAAAAGAAAAAAAGTGACAAATAAGGGGTGAGTATAAAACTAATTATGTTTTTCCAACGAATTCCCTACTCATGCCACTAGGATATAAAAGTTAGCACATTTATATAAAACCATTTATATAAAACAATTCTGCAAAACAATTTATAACATAACATAAACAAGTTCCAAAACCAATTTTAACCAAATAAAAACAAGTGATAATTAAAAAAATTTCTATCAAGTTATACTTCCATCAAAATAACCAAACAAATCATTAAAACCAATTCTCATTTATCATTTTGGCATACCCAACCCATGGTTCACAACGCACACCCATGCATGCTTTGTTTGACAGTTCCATACTCATGCGGGGTCTCTCATCTTATCACCTTGTGTCCCAATGACACTCACGCCCAATCCAGGGTCACACACCTTGTACTCCAATGTTACACATCCCTTATATAGGGGCACATCAAGCATGAACTCACATAACCCAATATATTCAAAAACCATTCAAAATCACTAATTCAAACTATTTCAATAAAACTGCATTTTTATTGAAAACCAAAGGACAAACCAATTTCAAAGAATACATTTCATTTAAATAAAAAATTACATTTTATTGAAAACATCTAATCCAAACCATGTGCCACAATTCTAGAAAATACCCATTTTAAAATCTCTATTTTTAAATCAAGAACACAAGCACTTTATTCAAATACCCAATTTTCCATATTTCCCCAATTTTCCAAACCATCACAAAGAAGGGTTTCCAATGATTGGTAAATATCCAAATCACAAACAATTAAACACGATATATTCAATTTAAAAGAATTACCATAAGTTCTACTAAGTGGAGTTGAGAGAGAAGCCAGCTACCTTGAAGGTTTTGGCGAAAACTGATAACGGACAAAGACCGCTCTTGCAACTAGGTTGATTATCCACAAAAATGGACTTAGATATATTCTCCTATCAAGATAAAGATAAAATATAAACATATATGGAATACAAAATATTATATCTACCCATAATGGGTGTAGATCTAATAAACTGAGAAGAGATGAGAAGTAGATCTAAGTAGAACTAAGAAACGAGACAAGAACAGTGAAGAACGTCACTTACCATGAGAATCAGGCTTGAAAACACAAAGGGAGGGCTCAATATCGGTTCCAAAGTTCTTGGGAGAGGTTAAAAAACCTTAAATGGAGAGTTTTGGGCAAAAATCCCTCAAGGTATCATTGAATCATTTTTGAGGTGATTGTTTTTGTTGACAAAGTGGGCCTTCGTGTTGTGTTTTTTGACAAAGCAGACCACGATGTACAAATTTTTTGACAAAGGGGGTTTACATGGTGAGTTGTTGAGTTAAAGGGATGTTTTAAACAATACAAGTTTGATTGAAGAACCTCGACAAAGGAATGAACAATCTGGAGGTGGTATAAAAAGAGCAGATACAAAGTGGCACTGTTTTCCAGTGTTTTCAACATTTTTGGGCCTCAAAATCAACAAATGAAGAAAAGTGTTTTAAAAAAAGGGACTTGCATGATGGTGTCTTGGAATCTTGTAAACTTGCGTGCCATATGTTTTTCATGATAATAACATCACAATATGGTAAAGGAAAGAGGGGAACCCAAGTTTTGGTTTGGGCGTGCAAGTGACTAGAGCGATTGAGACTCGGACAACTGGACTTGTGTGCCGAGAGGAGACTTGCGCATCAGCACTAAAGGTATTGAAAATT
Organism: Viscum album; assembly: GCA_963277665.1. Classification (NCBI taxonomy): domain Eukaryota; kingdom Viridiplantae; phylum Streptophyta; class Magnoliopsida; order Santalales; family Viscaceae; genus Viscum; species Viscum album. The sequence goes on along the minus strand of CAUJRU010001238.1, from coordinate 131,523 downwards.
CTTATAAATAGAGGGATACCCCTCCTCATTTTCAATAGTGTTCAACACTTAGATAAAATTAGAGCTCTAGTCACTCAAGTGGTTTGGGAACGCAAGTGGTGGTTTGGTCGCACAAGTATAAAGATATTCTGAAGAAGCATGCCGGTTGATATTTTCATGCCAATATTGGTTTGTACATAAAAGGGTTTGAGTTTCCCAAGTTTGGAGTTGGATAAGGGAGATTCGCGCAAGTGGTTTGGTGACACTTGCATGCGAGGCTTGAAGAAGCGCACCCGTTGATAGTTGCGCGTTAATGTTGGTTTGGGTGTAAAAGGGTGTGAGTCACCCATGTTTTGGGTTGAAGAAGGGTGTGTCTCACAATTAGTTTAGTGAGACCTGTGTGCCAGGCTTAGAGAAGCACGCCACTCATTATAGGGCTACGTGAAAGTTGGAAGATTGACTGGTAATTATGGTGCAAAGTGAGATTCATCTACGGGTGAAAGTTGGATGTAAAAAGAGCATCTATATACAGTGAAATATGAATTCATTTGTGATAATTAAGGGACCTAAAAATCCATAAACTGTGTGTGGATCCTTTCTAGAGAAATGAGAAAAGGAAGAGGAAGAAGGTGATCCTCTCCACCGATAGTGATCTAGAGAGAGAGAAACAGGGAGTGACTCCTGGGAAAGCTGTGATATAACCCTAAACATTGTAAAGGAAGTGATCATGGGCATAGAAGTGATCTAGACCAAACATTGAAAATTGGTAGTGAGATTCAGTGGATTTGGTATAGTATCACATCTCTGTTGTATTCTCCTTGGACGTAGCCCAGTGAGGGTGAACCAAGTAAAAATCTCTGTGTCTGCCTGCTTGCTTCCTTGCATTACATCCAAAGCATCATTACCAAATAAAGAAGGAAAAAATAAGATAAACGTTGACAATATAAGAGTAAACAAAGTGAACCTTATAATATAGAGTTCAAGATCTAGTGGGTCAGGAAGAATTGTGAAATTGAAAATCAATACCCTGATTCACCCCCCTCTTAGGGTATCTAGGCACCTTTTGGTCCTAACAATTGGTATCAGAGGGAAGATTTATTTTATCAGATTTGTTTTCTATGACTTGGTTCAATTGATTTCTTTAGTTAAAGTTTCAGTCTGCTCTTATCGTGGTGTTCCATGGAAAAGGGAAGTACTTCACAGAAGAATTAGAAGCCAGGTGGCATTCCTCAGTGTGGAAGTGTTTACGGAAAAAAGCGTGATTCGATTAAAGTAATCAAACATCTTGCTGAAGGAAGGCTTGGATGAATCAGATAGGGAAATGATATATTCACTCCATAATGATGTTGGAACGAGTGAAGTAACTAATATTCCAAATGATGTTGGATCTACTGATGATGAAGAAATTCCAAGAAGTCAAAAAGTGACAGTTGTCCATGAGACAAAGGAATTAGATCAGAAATTGGATGAAGAAATTAAATGTAAAGATATCCAAATCCAGGTACTGGAAATTGAGGTCAACAAGATAATATGATTAAATTAAAGGCTTATTTATATGGCTATTGATCTGAGGGAGAATAATGATTCCCAAGCTAAAGAACTGTAAAAGTTATCTATAAAGAGAGAAAAGATCAAAGATTATGTTAAGGGAAAGAATCTGAACTCAGATGGAATTCTGAATTTAAAAGCTAGAAATGATGATCTTTCTACAAATCTATCTTAACTATTTCAGATGAATTAAAGTCTACAACAAGAGAATTCATGTTGTTATAATTCTATTGCTCAGGAAAAATTGAAAGTAAATGAGAAAAGTGACATAGTGGATAAGATGACACATGAATTGGAAGATGAGATGAGTATAGGGAATCTTCTCAAGATAGAACTTGATACCCAAATTGAATCAAGGGATATAAAGATTCAAAAGTTAGAAGAAGAAATAGAATCAATAAAGAATGAAATGGAGAAATCAAATTCCAAAAACAAGCCCAAGTTGAAGGATGCCCTGCACTTACTGTTTAATTATCCTTCGGCAGGTGATGATGAAATGAAAGCCAAATATTCTACATCAGAGGAGAATCATGAAAGGATTGTATCATCCCAAAGACCATCCATTTTGGGAAAATTTGGAATTGGATATGATGATCCCACTCCTATGTGTGATAGGAAAAGAGGATTGAAAATATCTAGAGATAAAAAAAACCTTGTAGGTGATGGAGATAGACCTAAAAAGTCTTTTACAGGAAACAATTATTGCATGTTCTATTTTTGTGGGATTCATGGTCTTACATCAAGCTTCTTTTCAGAGGCTCAGGAATACATTACAGGCTGTGAAAATAGAAACTTTACTAAATTTAAGAATAAGAAGATGTGCCTTGGGAAATCAAAAAGAATAGTCTCTCAGAGGAAAGCATTCATTAGATGCTATTACTATAGAATAATGGGACACACCATGAGTATGTGTTAGGAGGCTCAGGAGCTCAATTTCAGAAGAAGAACTCAAGCTACATTGACATATCAACATGGAAATAATGAAATGAGGTATTCCTTTGATGGAAAATGTTTTATATATTTTGATTATGGGAATTTATAAAGACATTTTAGCAATAAGAAATCAATAAAGGAAAAAGAACTTGAAAAAATATTCTTGACTTCAGTGGTGCATGATAAGAAATTCTGCACTGGAAGACAAAGTGGCAAGTTGAAGAACATACTTACAAACTCAGTGGAATCACAAGGAGCTGAACAAAAGGTGTATCAATCACCTCCTATTCAACACTCACAACAGATCTCTTGGAGAGAATGTGAACAAACCTATAATATTAAGGGGATATATACTCCAGTCATGAGAAAGAAGAGTGTTAAATTAGTGGAAAACTGAACACTAACAAGAATGAGTGGAATGATTCAAACAACTGATAAAAGAAAAATGAACAAAGAATTCATTGAGAAATTCACATGTCGTGTACCATGACAAAAAGTGGAGGAAAGAGGAAGATCCTTATAATGGTGGAAGAAGAAAGGGAAGATGACAAGAAGAGATATTCCTACTTAGAGAAGGAATCAATGGAAATGGAATTTTGGTGGAAAATTAAAGAAGGAAATGTGTACTAGTAGGTTTAAACCCCATATGGTGAGAAAGGCCAGACCTATAGAATGTACATATCAGAAAAAACTCAGCATGTGGGTAATGAATGCTTAGTCATATGGCCATAGTAGTTGATGTTGGCTAGGTAGCTAAAAGAATCAAGGAAGGAGTGTGATGCTCTAGAAGAAAGAATCAAAGGGTTGACCCATCAAGATCAACCACAATCCTCATATTAAGGATTCCAAAAATATCCGCTCTACCTATGTATATAAATTCTATTAACTGATGATTCAAGTGTTTCAGGTTTTAGGGAGATACGATCCAAGGGAAAGTTGCACCTAAAGATGAAAAGTGGAGAAGTGATATGCTTTAGAGTTTCAACTGACTCAAATCAGGTACCAGATTTGAAGAATAAAGGGAGAAACTTAGCATAATATGAAGTGATTGTGTTATTAACTTTATCTCTTGTTTCCTACACTGAGTTTCAACTTACTAGGCTTAGAGATTTTGTTAATGGCCTAATTCCGAGTGCCAGATAATAAATGATGCAGGCGCTGAAGAATGTTTATGGGTCTAAACAGTTGGACTAACCCTTGGAAGTGTTTTATAACATATAGGGAGCATTCAATATCATAATTAGATGAAAGAGGCATGAAATCCATAATTAGATGACCTAGCTCAAGTGTTGTCTATTGAGTGAAAACATATTATGGGAGAAGTAGCAACATTCATGTATTTCATAATTATATATTTTGTTCTAACATTATGGTATCAGCTGACTATTTTTAGGATACCAAGAAGTTGCTAGATAATATCAACAGTGTTTCAACAAGAATTTGAGAAAACTAGTTGAAATAAATGATGTCATTGAACAATGACATAGTGAAAGGTTTTCTGTTGAAAGTGATGAAGTGGTAAGAGACTCAGGGGGAGTAAAAGTGAAAATGATAATTCATAAGTAGACACTGATGATGACCATGAGGAAAGAAAATCCATATCAACATGAAAGTTGAAAAGTTGAGCTGAAATTGACATGAAAGATGAGAATTGGGTTCAGGCTATGAATATTGATGTAATGGCCTTGGTTTTTGGGATCCACTACTTTGTGAAAATCTCATTTTGAGTTTTCGGGTCTGGGAATCACAGTGGTGTAGGCCTACCGGTAGCCTTAGCCTACCGGTAGCAGGCCTACCGATAGCTCGTTTTACCGGTGGCCGCAGCCTACCGGTAGTTCTGTCTACCGGTAGCTCGGTCTACCGGTAGCTGCAGCTACCGGTAGCTCTCTCTACCGGTAGCTCGGTCTACCGGAAGCTGCAGATACCGGTAGCTCTCAGCTACCGGTGGCTCTGGCCTACCCCACGGTTTATTTCCAATAGTGATCCCTTTTGCGTAAATAGGGTTTTAAACCCTATTTTGACCTGTTTGAGCGTGTTTTAAAGACCCGTAACGCGCATAAGAGTTTTAATTAAATACTTAATCAATTAATGAGTCAGTTCAAACCACCCTACCCCCTTTAATGACGAGTGGAGCCGCGTGATCAACCCACGACCCCTGCGCCTTACGCGATTTCACGTTCTCACCTCAACCGTCCGCGACTCTTATAAAATAAGGTTTAGCCATGGTTTCTCCTTTCCTTGATCGCGGCTTTTCACAAATAGCTTCTGGTGCATCGGGCGCGCCGCATCGTTATCCGTAAAGTTTCGCGCCTGGCCTAAACGTCGATCATCTATCAACAGGTAGGGAATTTCTCCTTCGCCTCTCTCTTTTGTGTATCATGCGGGGTGGGCGTGTTTCTGTTCTGTATAATTGGATAAACCAGACGTAAATAAAGATAAAAAACTGGATTCTATAAAGAAAGAGGGGGGCTTTGATCGTTGATGTTGTTTATATTATGACCATCTTGTTGAGTTGCGCTAGCTTATGCCTTTTGAAAATCGAGGCTGTTGGTGGTCGTTGTTTGTGCACTAATGAACCCCTAATGATGTTTTAAATGGATTGTTTGTGGTTGTAAACTCCTGCTGTGAAAAGTAAATTGGTTAACCACGTATATCCGTCCAAATAAATTAAGGCACCGGGATCAATCCTTCTGTGATAACCCGGTTAAAACACATGAAAATTGAAATCATGGAGTGTGTTAAGTTGTTTAAATCTGAAAATACTGGCATGGCCCGGAGTGCGAAGTGATGCATGACCGAGTTGACCAGGGCAATGCTCCAGAAGGATGGACAGAGGATGGTCAGAACTGGATGCTTTTCCAAAAAAGGTTGTTTGTTCCAGGAGTGATGCGCTGCAAGGTTCTCAGTGAGTTCCACAACTCACCCCTTGCGGTATATCCAGGAGTTTCCAAGATGTACCAGGGAATGAAGAGGTAGTTATGGTGGCCCGGAGTTAAGCGAGCGGAGACAGAGTTTGTGGCCAAGTGCTTAGTGTGTCAGCAAGTGAAGGCTGAACACCGAGTTTCGGGCCGCCTACTGCAGCCCCTAGATGTCCCTGAGTGGAAGTGGGATGACATCTCGATGGATTTCGTCACGGGACAACCCAAGGCCCAAGGGGGATACGACGCCATCTGGGTGGTAGTGGACAGGTTGACGAAATCAGCTCACTTTCTGGCGATCAGGGAGTCGAGTGCTGTGGACGCTTTGGCACGAAAGTACATGGATGAGGTGGTGCGGTTGCATGGAGTTCCGAGGTCTATAGTCTCGGATAGGGATGCACGGTTTACCTCGCGAGTCTGGAGAGGATTGCAGCATGCGTTTGGCACCCAGTTACACCTTAGCACTGCTTTCCATCCCCAGACAGATGGAAAAATAGAGCGCACCATCCAGACCTTGGAGGATATTCTACGGGCATGTGTTCTGGACTCAGGAGGATCATGGGTGCGACACTTTACCCTGGTAGAGTTCGCTTAAAATAATAGCTATCACTCTACCATCGATATGGCCCCGTTCGAAGCCTTGTACGGGAGGCCATGCCATTCACCTGTGTGTTGGGCCGAAGTAGGAGAGTCAGGAATCCTTGGCCCGGAGGTGGTACAGAACACAACGGAGATGGTTCAGCTCATACGGGAAAGGATGAAGGCGGACCAGGACCGACAGAAGTCGTATGCTGATACCAGGAGGAGGCCCTTGGAGTTTGAGGTTGGGGACCAGGTGTTCTTGAAGGTCTCCCCTCGGCGTGGGCAGTGGAGGTTCGACCAGGGGAGTAAGCTTTCCCCCAGGTTCATCGGACCCTTCGAAGTATTGCGGCGGGTTGGAGAGGTGGCTTACCAGCTAGCATTTCCACCGCAGCTACTGAGGATACATGGTGTCTTCCATGTGTCCCAGCTCCGTCGGTATCTGCATGACGATTCACACGTCCTTGATTGGGGTGAGCTGGACATCGAGGACGACATGACCTTTGTGGAGAGACCAGTGATGCTCGAGGATCGCAAGGAGAAGGTGCTTCGTGGGCGAACCATCCCCTTGGTTCGTGTGTTGTAGAGACATGGTGGGCTTGAGTAGAGTACGTGGGAGAGGGAAGCACAGATGCATACCCAGTACCTAGAGTTGTTTTGAGTTTTGTTCCTTGTTGTACCTGTTGTGGTAGAACGTTTTGTCCTTTTTGGCTATGAAATGTACTGGTTTTCTTTCCTCTGTTTGTGTGTGAAAAGCCCTGGCTATGGGGGGGGGGGAGAGAACCCGACCCCTAATCAAGACGCATTAAGGTGGATGCAATTAAACCCATGCGGGCGAGTCAGTGCTGCCCAAAGAGGATAATATCTTGACATGGGGAAGGAGACTCCCCAACCCACATGCCCGGGTAGTTTGGCATAGTATGTTGCTTGGTTCTTGGCGGGGAAATGTTTTAGTTAGCATGGGTTCACTCCTAAGAGGTATCTTTCGAGGTGGTTTTTCGGACCCTCTCTTCCCTTCTGGTTTTGTTTTGATTCTTGAGGATGAGAATTGTTTAAGAGGTATCTGATGTAATGGCCCGGGTTTTTGGGCTCCATTACTTTGTGAAAATCTCGTTTTGAGTTTTCGGGTCTCGGAATCATGGTGGTGTAGGCCTACCGGTAGCCTTAGCCTACCGGTAGCAGGGCTACCGGTAGCTCGGTCTACCGGTGGCTGCAGTCTACCGGTAGTTCTGTCTACCGGTAGCTCGGTCTACCGGTAGCTGCAGCTATCGGTAGCTCTGTCTACCGGTAGCTCGGCCTACCGGTCGCTGCAGCCTATCGGTAGCTCAGCTACCGGTAGCTGTCACCCACCAGTAGCTCTCAGCTACCAGTGGCTCTGGCCTACCCCTCATGTTATTTCTAGTAGCGCTCCCTTTTGCGCAAATAGGGTTTTAAACCCTATTTTGACCTGTTTGAGCGTGTTTTAAAGACCCGTAACGCGCATAAGAGTTTTAATTAAATACTTAATCAATTAATGAGTCTGTTTAAACCACCCGACCCCCCTTTAATGACGAGTGGAGCCGCGTGATCAACCCACGACCCCCCGCGCCTTACGCGGTTTCACATTCTCACCTCAACCGTCCGCGGCTCTTATAAAATAAGGGTTAGCCGTGGTTTCTCCTTTCCTCCATCGTGGCTTTTCACAAACAGCTTCTGGTGCATCGGGCGTGCCGCATCGTTATCCGTAAAGTTCCGCGCCCGGCCTAAACGTCGATTATCTATCAACAGGTAGGGAATTTCTCCTTCGCCTCTCTCTTTTGTGTATCATGCAGGGTGGGAGTATTTCTGTTCTGTATAATTGGATAAACCAGACCTAAATGAAGATAACGAACTGGATTCTATAAAGAAAGATGGGGGCTGTGATCGTTGATGTTGTTTATATTATGACCATCTTGTTGAGTTGCGCTGGCTTATGCCTTCTGAAAATTGAGGCCGTTGGTGGTCGTTGTTTGTGCACTAATGAACCCCTGCGGATGTTTTAAATGGCTTTTTTGTGGTTGTAAACTCCTGCTGTGAAAAGTAAATTGGTTAACCACGTATATCCGGCCAAATAAATTGAGGCACCATGATCAATCCTTCTGTGATAACCCGGTTAAAACACACGAAAATTGAAATCATGGAGTGTGTTTAGTCGTTTAAATCTGAAAATACGGCATGGCCCTGACTTGTGTTGGTGGTGGTAGTTGGTTTTTTTCTTTTTCGGGCCGATTGCTGGAGATGTGGGAGGGGATGGGATACCCTATCTTTATACTCCCGGTGGTTGTGTGAATTTGGGGTGGGATTCTCTGTTGTTGAGAACCGGGTATGGGCGTTATGGTTGTTGCTTGGTTGTTTACTTTCCTGGACTTGTGTCTATGCTTACTAGTTGCCCAGTAGTGCTTAAACTTAATTAAACATTTTCATTGAACTTGAAACAAGAATGGGACAGATGGGTTTTGTTGGTGAGAGTCGTGACTTGTGACTTGGACGCAGTGGTGTTGTGTTCTGTAGGCTGGTTAGAAAGACCTAAGATTTGGGTGAGTGCTTGTTACCTATATCTATACTTGTAGCTTTGTGTTTCTTATTCATGCCCCACCCAAGTTGAGCACTTAGTGCCGAACACCCCTATTTTATGGGGGAGAGTGTTTTTCCCAACACTATTCATAGTGGCTGGTTATTAGCTCCTTTTATGCTCCCTTTCCCGGATAGCCCAAGTATCTTCGGGCAGGCTGTGATGGCCTGAGGTCCATTATTAGCCCAAGAACCTTCGGGCGGGGCAGTGTGACGGTTGGCCAGGTGTGTGCGGCAGGTGGTTTCCCAAGCGTCTTCGGGATGAGGCCCAGGTGTCTTCGGGCGTGGCAGTGGATCTTCTGGCCTAGGTTTCTTCGGGCGTGGTGGTGGTGGTTATGGCCTAGGTGTTTGCAGGCGTGGTTACGTGTGACAGTTGTGGCCCAGGTGTGTGCGGGCGAGATTTCAGCAGTGGGACTGCGTGTGGTTGTGGCCCAGGTGTGTGCGGGCAGGTGTGGCAGTGGGACTGTGGTGAGAATGGCGGGATTGGTCCGATGCGTAGGATGTCTCAATAACCAGTGGGAAAGTGGCGCGGGGTACCCAAACATCGATGTGCTCTTAATATATATATTACTTGACTTGCGTTATTTTGGGAGTGTGCCTTGGTGAGGCCTGGGGTGGATAGTTTACCTTGACAGGTGTTTAGTTTACTCCTTTTCTCACGGGACTTTAGTACGTTCCCCCAATTGTGCACGAGAGTCTTTGGTTTTCCTTACTAAGTGTACTTGTATGCTCACTCTACGTATATAAAACTGCTTTCAGGTTTCCAGGAGGACTTCGGGGATCGCGCAGGACCATACTAGCTCAGACCTTTGGGGCAATTACAGTTGCTGTTTTTCTTCTTTGGTACTTACCTTTGTAGTCGCCTTTTTTACTTTGTGGCTTTACTTTTAGAACATGCATGTGGGAATGGTTTATTTCTTTTTGGTTTTACTTTTCTTTTACCTTGGTGTTGTTGAGTTTCATCATCTCATATCTCGATCTTATAAAAAAAAAGGGGTAATGCCTTCCATTTGTGATAAATTTCTATACCCTTGGTGCTAGTCGCCACTCCGGGACCTATTGAAGGTGGGTTTTGGGGGTTATTATCTCTCCTTCAACTTAAAGAAGGAAGGACCTGGCAATCTGCTGACCCTTCCCTCCTTTTGGTGATGGCGGGTCGTGACAGAATGGTATCAGAGGTGATGGTTGAGAGATAGGATGGAGTCTGGAGTTAGGCACAATGAGGATTGCATGGGATGGTAAGGCAATAGTGTTGGGTGACCTTGGCGCGTGAATTAGGCCAGGGAAGACCGGCTAGGACACGGGATTTTAGGGCCCCCCGTGATCTGATGCAAGGACTCTAGACCTACCGAACGACCAAGTGAGGCCACACTGATTGTAGGGTAGAGACCCTAGGAAAGGTACATGCATCATAATGACTTGTTTTCTTGTGTTTCTGGGATATCTTGGGAATTAAGAATAAATTAAAATTTTAAGAAGTTTTTAGAACAATATTCTGCACTACTTGGGATTAGGCATTCCTTGATTACCTTGCAGCCATGGCACCTGGAAGGCGACCATGTGTGGTACAGGCGATCGAGGCCCCGAAGACTAATTTGGCCGATCGATAGAGAGCTGATCGAGAGGAAGAGGATGACCAGTGGCAGAAGACTCTTCGGGCCTTCCAGTGACAGGCCCTCGAGAAGTATGAGGGCAGCACCTCCGACATGAAGACGGAAGGATGGCTAGAGGAGATAGTTATAGCTTTTGGCCTGATTCGGGCCCCGACCGAGTATTGGGTCCCTTTGGCCTTCATCTAGATGCGGGGAGCGGTGCGTCAGTGGTGGACACTTTACCTGGGGGAGAGGAGAGAGTCTGAGGTGGCTTGGGCAGATTTTGAGAGTGTGTTCCGGGCGGAATTCCTCTCCTCGACAATGAAGGCAGAAAAGAGGAAGGAACTACTATCCCTCCAGTAGGGGAGTATGTCTGTGAGGGAGCTAGGGATCAAGTTCAAGGACCTACTACATTTTGCTCTGGACCTCTTTCCTGACGAGGAGTCTCAGGCAAGACGTTTAGAGGAGGCGCTCCGACCCTCCCTCTAGTATGCTGTTACCCCCTTCACCCTGCCGACGTACTTGGAGGTCCAGAAGAAGGCCTAAGTGGTGGAGAGGATGCATGCTCTAGGAGGAGTGTCACGAGAGGGGATCCAGCTGGGACCATCAAAGGGAAAGGCCGTCAACACGAGGCCTCCAACGTCAGGACCCTCCAGGTTCTGACCAGCAGGGAGCAGACCACAACAGTTTCAGTTTCGATCCCCCGGCCCTCGCCCTTTTCCTTTGGGCCCGGGACTATGGTGCTTCATCTATGGGAGCCCTGGACATCTCCAGAGTCAGTGTCCGGACCGGGTGCAGTACGGTGGTGGTGGACAACCCCACCACCCGCCCCAGCAGCAGGGACAACGAGATCCCGCTCCTCCGAGGGCAGACGTAGGAGGAGGAGGCCGACCTCAGGGCGCTCCTCAGGGACCTCGACCGGGGTGTGGTCGGGGAGGTGGCCGATAGCCGAGGGGCAGAGGAGCTGGGTGTGGACAGTTGCACGCCGCAGAGGCAGTAGTTTCAGTAGGGCCAGAGGTTGTTCGAGGTATGATCAGTCTGTTTATCACTCTTGCTTATGCCTTGTTTGATACCGGAGCTTTGCACTCCTTTGTTGCACCCAGTCTAGCCCGTTCCTTGGGTTTAGATGCGGAGAGACTTCCAGTGGCCCTGGTATTGAGCACACCAGTCGGAGGTCAGACCAACTTGTTGTTTGTTCGTCGGGGATGTAGACTGATGATAGGGCCACATCAGTCGGTTAAGGATCTTCTTCTGCTACAGATTCAGCCATACGATGTCATCCTAGGCATCGAATGGCTATCCTCTGTGTGTGCCGTCATCGACTGTTTCCGAAGAAGGGTGGTGTTATCTGACTTGGACGGCCGGCGTGTTACCTTCACCAGCGAGCAGAGCAGTCCGAAGGGAAACAGGCGAGAGGAACCTCTCCTCTCCTTATTGACCGAGCTGACAGTGGAATCAGTAGATGCTGAAATGGTGGAAGTGCCAGAGATCGTCCGTGATTTTATGGATGTCTTCCCTGAGGAGGTGACGACTCTACCCCCTCGGCATGATATCAAGTTTGGGATAGAACTACAGCCCGACGCTCGACCAATCTCGATGGCTCCTTACCGGATGGCGCCTTCAGAGCTACGAGAGTTGCGGATCCAGATTGACGATCTGATGAAGAGGGGTTATGTTCACCTGAGTGCGTCACCGTGGGGTGCTCCAGTCTTGTTCGCAAAGAAGGTAGATGGTGGTCTCAGGTTGTGCATAGACTACAGGAGGCTGAATCAGTTGACGATCAAGAATCGCTACCCTCTTCCGAGGATAGACAATCTTTTCGACCAGCTGAAAGGGGCAGGATGGTTCTCGAAGATCGACCTGCGGTCTGGGTACCACCAGCTAAGAGTGAAGGAGGGCGACATCCCGAAGATGGACTTCAGGTGCAAGTATGGACACTTTGAGTTTGTAGTCATGCCCTTCGGTGTTACGAACGCCCCGGCTGTGTTCATGGGGCTTATGAACTCCATCTTCCGGGAGTACTTGGATCATTTCATGGTTGTGTTCATCGACGATATCCTGATCTATTCGAGGTCATAAGAGGACCATGAAGAGCACCTGGGGATAGTTTTGGAGGTCCTCCGACAACACCATCTCTATGGGAAGTTGTCGAAATTCAAGTTCTGGACACGGGAAGTGCACTTCCTCGGGCACGTGGTGTCCGAGTAGGGGGTAGCGGTGGACTTGTAAAAAGTTGAGGCTGTTGTTTCTCGGGCATCACCCAAGAATGTGGTAGAGGCCTGTAGTTTCCTTGGGCTGGCAGGTTACTATCGGAGGTTCGTACCCAACTTCTCCCAAGTTGCGGCCCCTTTAACAGCCTTGACCAAGAAAGACCTGGTTTTCGTGTGGAGTGATCAGTGTGAGTCAGCCTTCAGCTATCTGAAAGATAAGTTGGTTAGTTCCCCAGTGCTGAGATTACCAGAAGAAGGGGTGGCCTATGAGGTGTTCTGTGATGCTTCGGGACAGGGCCTGGGATGCGTGTTGATGCAGTGACAAGGGGTGATCTTTTATGGGTCCAGGCAGCTACGCCCCCATGAGCGTAATTACGCCACCCACGACCTGGAACTTGCAGCGGTCGTTTTTTCACTAAAGTTATGGTGGCACTACCTCATCGGGGAACGCTTTGTGGTCTTCACGGATCACAAAAGCTTGAGGTATATCTTCTCCAGCGGGACTTAAACTTGCGACAGCGGAGATGGGTGGAGTTCCTCTAGGATTACGACTTTGAGATCTCTTATACTGAGGGAAAGGGAAATGTAGTGGCCGATGCCTTGAGTAGGAAGACGCAGAAGGATGCGGTCTGAGAGTCGGCGAACGCCTGGAAGGCAATGGAGGAGTTGGATGCCTTACACTTGGATGCGAAGATGGATAGCGGCAGAGGCTGCCTATATCAGATGATAGTGCAGTCATCTTTGTTTTGACAAGTGGAGGAGTCTCAGTGGGGAGACCCGGAGTGCGAAGTGATGCGTGACCGAGTTGACCAGGGCAATGCTCCAGAAGGATGGACAGAGGATGGTCAGAACCAGATGCTTTTCTAGAAAAAGGTTGTTTGTTCCAGGAGTGATGCGCGACAAGGTTCTCAGTGAGTTCCACAACTCACCCCTGGCGGTACAGCCAGGAGTTTCCAAGATGTACCAGGGACTGAAGAGGCAATTTTGGTGGCCCGGAGTTAAGCGAGCGGTGGCAGAGTTTGTGGCCAAGTGCTTAGTGTGTCAGCAAGTGAAGGCTGAACACCGAGTTCCGGGCGGCCTACTGCAGCCCCTAGATGTCCCCGAGTGGAAGTGGGATGACATCTCGATGGATTTCGTCATGGGACTACCCAAGTCCCAAGGGGGATACGAAGCCATCTGGGTGGTAGTGGACATGTTGACGAAATCGGCTCACTTTCTGGCGATCAGGGAGTCGAGTGCTGTGGACGCTTTGGCACGAAAGTACATGGATGAGGTGGTGCGGTTGCATGGAGTTACGAGGTCTATAGTCTCGGATAGGGATGCACGGTTTACCTCGCAAGTCTGGAGAGGATTGCAACATGCGTTTGGCACCCAGTTACGCCTTAGCACTGCTTTCCATCCCCAGACAGATGGACAAACAAAGCGCACCATCCAGACCTTGGAGGATATGCTACGGGCATGTGTTCTGGACTCAGGAGGATCATGGGTACGACACTTTCCCCTGGTAGAGTTCGCTTACAATAATAGCTATCACTCTACCATCGGTATGGCCCCGTTTTAAGCCTTGTACGGGAGGGCATTCCATTCACCTGTGTGTTGGGACGAAGTAGGAGAGTCAGGAATCCTTGGCCCGGAGGTGGTGCAGAACACAACGGAGAAGGTTCAGCTCATACGGGAAAGGATGAAGGCGGCCCAGGACCGACAGAAGTCGTATGCTGATACCAGGAGGAGGCCCTTGGAGTTTGAGGTTGGGGACCAGGTGTTCTTGAAGGTCTCCCCTCAGCGTGGGCAGTGGAGGTTCGACAAGGGGAGTAAGCTTTCCCCCAGGTTCATCGGACCCTTCGAAGTATTGCGGCGGGTCGGCGAGGTGGCTTACCAGCTAGCATTGCCACCGCAACTACTGAGGATACATGGTGTCTTCCATGTGTCCCAGCTCCATCGGTATCTGCACGACGATTCACACGTCCTTGATTGGTGTGAGCTGGACATCGAGGACGACGTGACCTTTGTGGAGAGACCAGTGATGATCGAGGATCGCAAGGAGAAGGTGCTTCGTGGGCAAACCATCCCCTTGGTTCGTGTGTTGTAGAGACATGGTGGGCTTGAGGAGAGTACGTGGGAGAGGGAAGCACAGATGCATACCCAGTACCCAGAGTTGTTTTGAGTTTTGTTCCTTGTTGTACCTATTGTGGTAGAACGTTTTGTCCTTTTTGGCTATGAAATGTACTGGTTTTCTTTCCTCTGTTTGTGTGTGAAAAGCCCTGGCTATGGGGGAGGAGAGAACCCGGCCCCTAATCAAGACGCATTAAGGTGGATGTGATTAAACCCATGCGGGCGAGTCAGTGCCGCCCAAAGAGGATAATATCTCGACATGGGGAAGGAGACTCCCCAACCCACATGCCAGGGCAGTTTGGAATAGTATGTTGCTTGGTTCTTGGTGGGAAATGTTTTAGTTAGCATGGGTTCGCTTCTAAGAGGTATCTTTCGAGGTGGTTGTTCGGACCCTCTCTTCCCTTCTGGTTTTGTTTTGATTCTTGAGGATGAGAATTGTTTAAGAGGTATCTGATGTAATGGCCCGGGTTTTTGGGCTCCATTACTTTGTGAAAATCTCGTTTTGAGTTTTCAGGTTTGGGAATCACGGTGGTGTAGGCCTACCGGTATCCTTAGCCTACCGGTAGCAGGGCTACCGGTAGCTCGGTCTACCGGTGGATCTAGACTACCGGTAGTTCTATCTACCGGTAGTTCAGTCTACCGGTAGCTGTAGCTACCAGTAGCTCTGTCTACCGGTAGCTCGGTCTACCGGTAGCTACAGCCATCGATAGCTCTGTCTACCGGTAGCTCGACCTACCGGTCGCTGCAGCCTACCCCTAGCTCGGCCTACCGGTCACTGCAGCCTACCGGTAGCTCAGGTATCGGTAGCTGTCACCCACCAGTAGCTCTCAGCTACCGGTGGCTCTGGCCTACCCCGCATGTTATTTCCAGTAGCGCTCCCTTTTGCGCAAATAGGGTTTTAAACCCTATTTTGACCTGTTTGAGCGTGTTTTAAAGACCCGTAACGCACATACGAGTTTTAATTAAATACTTAATCAATTAATGAGTCAGTTTAAACCACCCGACCTCCCTTTAATGACGAGTGGAGCCACGTGATTAACCCACGACCCCCGCGCCTTACGCGGTTTCACATTCTCACCTCAACCGTCCGCGGTTCTTATAAAATAAGGGTTATCCGTGGTTTCTCCTTTCCTCGATCACTGATTTTCACAAACATCTTCTGGTGCATCGGGCGCGCCGCATCGTTATCCGTAAAGTTCCGCGCCCGGCCTAAACGTCGATTATCTATCAACAGGTAGGGAATTTCTCCTTCGCCTCTCTCTTTTGTGTATCATGCAGGGTGGGAGTGTTTCTGTTCTGTAGAATTGGATAAACCAGACCTAAATGAAGATAACAAACTAGATTCTATAAAGAAAGAGGGGGGCTGTGATCGTTGATGTTGTTTATATTATGACCATCTTGTTGAGTTGCGCTGGCTTATGCCTTCTGAAAATTGAGGCCGTTGGTGGTCGTTGTTTGTGCACTAATGAACCCTTGTGGATGTTTTAAATGGCTTGTTTGTGGTTGTAAACTCCTGCTGTGAAAAGTAAATTGGTTAACCACATATATCCGGCCAAATAAATTGAGGCACCAGGATCAATCCTTCTGTGATAACCCAGTTAAAACACACAAAAATTGAAATCATGGAGTGTGTTAAGTCGTTTAAATATGAAAATACGGCATGGCCCTGACTTGTGTTGGTGGTGGTATTTGGTTGTTTTCTTTTTTGGGCCGATTTCTAGAGATGTTGGAGGGGATGGGATCCCCTGTCTTTATACTCCTGGTGGTTGTGTGAATTTGGGGTGGGATTCTCTGTTGTTGAGAACCGGGTATGGGCGTTATGGTTGTTGCTTGATTTTTTACTTTCCTGGACTTGTGTCTATGCTTACTAGTTGCCCAGTAGTGCTTAAACTTAATTAAACATTTTCATTGAACTTGAAACAAGAATGGGACAGATGGGTTTTGTTGGCGAGAGTCGTGACTTGTGACTTGGACGCAGTGGTGTTGTGTTCTATAGGCTGGTTAGAAAGACCTGAGATTTGGGTGAGTGCTTGTTACCTATATCTATACTTTTAGCTTTGTGTTTCTTATTCTCACCCCACCCAAGTTGAGCACTTAGTGCCAAACACCCCTATTTCATGGGGGAGGGTGTTTTTCCCAACACTATTCATAGTGGCTGGTTATTAGCTCCTTTTATGCTCCCTTTCCCGGATAGCCCAAGTATCTTCGGGCAGGCTGTGATGGCCTGAGGTCCATTATTAGCCCAAGAACCTTCGGGCGGGGCAGTGTGACGGTTGGCCAGGTGTGTGCGGCAGGTGGTTTCCCAAGCGTCTTCGGGATGAGGCCCAGGTGTCTTCGGGCGTGGCAGTGGATCTTCTGGCCTAGGTGTCTTCGGGCGTGGTGGTGGTGGTTATGGCCTAGGTGTTTGCAGGCGTGGTTACGTGTGACAGTTGTGGCCCAGGTGTGTGCGGGCGAGATTTCAGCAGTGGGACTGCGTGTGGTTGTG
Source organism: Viscum album (assembly GCA_963277665.1). NCBI lineage: Eukaryota > Viridiplantae > Streptophyta > Magnoliopsida > Santalales > Viscaceae > Viscum > Viscum album. Next base: position 114,578 of record CAUJRU010001238.1, on the reverse strand, counting down.
GCCCAGGTGTGTGCGGGCGGGTGTGGCAGTGGGACTGCGGTGAGAATGGCGGGATTGGTCCGATGCGTAGGATGTCTCAATAACCAGTGGGAAAGTGGCGCGGGGTACCCAAACATCGATGTGCTCTTAATATATATATTACTTGACTTGCGTTATTTGGGGAGTGTGCCTTGGTGAGGCCTGGGGTGGATAGTTTACCTTGATAGGTGTTTAGTTTACTCCTTTTCTCACGGGACTTTAGTACGTTCCCCCAATTGTGCACGAGAGTCTTTGGTTTTCCTTACTAAGTGTACTTATATGCTCACCCTACATATATAAAACTACTTTCAGGTTTCCAGGAGGACTTCGAGGATCTCACAGGACCATACTAGCTCGGACCTTTGGGGAAATTGCAGTTGCTGTTTTTCTTCTTTGGTACTTACCTTTGTAGTCGCCTTTTTTACTTTGTGGCTTTACTTTTAGAACATGCATGTGGGAATGGTTTATTTCTTTTTGGTTTTACTTTTCTTTTGCCTTGGTGTTGTTGAGTTTCATCATCTCATCTCTCGATCTTATAAAAAAAAAGGGGTAATGCCTTCCATTTGTGAGAAATTTCTATACCCTTGGTGCTAGTCGCCACTCGAGGACCTATTGAAGGTGGGTTTCGAGGGTCATTATCTCTCCTTCAACTTAAAGAAGGAAGGGCCTGACAATCTTCTGACCCTTCCCTCCTTTTGGTGAAGGCGGGTCATGACAGAATGGTATCATAGGTGATGGTTGAGAGATAGGATGAAGTCTGGAGTTAGGCACAGTGAGGATTGCATGGGATGGTAAGGAAACAGTGTTGGGTGACCTTGGCGCGTGAATTAGGCCAGGGAAGACCGACTAGGACATGGGATTTTAGGGCCCCCCGTGATCTGATGCAAGGACTCTGGACCTACCGAACGACCAAGTGAGGCCACACTGATTGTAGGGTAGAGACCCTAAGAAAGGTACATGCATCATAATGACTTGTGTTCTTGTGTTTCTAGGATATCTTGGGAATTAAGAATAAATTAAAATTTTAAGAAGTTTTAAGAACGATATTCTGCACTACTTGGGCTTAGGCATTCCTTGTTTACCTTGCAGCTATGGCACCTGGAAGGCGACCACGTGTGGTACGGGAGATCGAGGCCCCGAAGACTACTTTGGCTGATCGGAAGAGAGCTGATCGAGAGGAAGAGGACGACCAGTGGCAGAAGAATCTTCGGGCCTTATAGCGACAGGCCCTCGAGAAGCATGAGGGCAGCACCTCCGACATGAAGACGGAAGGCTGGCTAGAGGATCTAGTTATAGCTTTTGGCCTGATTCGGGCCCCGACCGAGTACTGGGTCCCTCTGGCCTTCATCCAGATGCGGGGAGCGGTGCGTCAGTGGTGGACACTTTACCTGGGGGAGAGGAGAGAGTCTGATTTGGCTTGGGCGGATTTCGAGAGGGAGTTCCGGGCGGAATTCCTCTCCTCGACAATGAAGGCAGAAAAGAGGCAGGAACTACTCTCCCTCCAGTAGGGGAGTATGTCCGTGAGGGAGCTAGGGATCAAGTTCAAGGACCCACTATGTTTTTCTTTGGACCTCTTTCCCGATGAGGAGTCTCGGGCAAGACGTTTAGAGGAGGCGCTCCGACCCTCCCTCCAGTATGCTGTTACCCCCTTCACCCTGCAGACGTACTTGGAGGTCCAGAATAAGTCCTAAGTGGTGGAGAGGATGCATGATCTAGGAGGAGTGTCACGAGAGGGGATCCAGCTGGGACCATCGAAGGGAAAGGCCGTCAGCACGAGGCCTCCAACGTCAGGACCCTCTAGGTTCCGACCAGCAGGGAGGAGACCACAACAGTTTCAGTTTCGATCCCCCGGCCCTCGCCCTTTTCCTTTGGGCCCGGGACCGTGGTGCTTCATCTATGGGAGCCCTAGACATCTCCGGAGTCAGTGTCCGGACCAGGTGCAGTACGGTGGTGGTGGACAGCCCCACCACCCGCCCCAGCAGCATCTTCCAGCCAGACCTTTCCAACAACAGCAGCAGGGACAGCGAGATCCCGCTCCTCCGAGGGCAGACGTAGGAGGAGGAGGCCGACCTCAGGGCGCTCCTCAGGGAACTCGACCGGGGCGTGGTCGGGGAGGTGGCCGACAGCCGAGGGGAAGAGGAGCTGGGTGTGGAAAGTTTCACGCCGCAGAGGTAGCAGTTTCGGTAGGGGCAGTGGTTGTTCGAGGTATGATCAGTCTGTTTATCAATCTTGCTTATGCCTTGTTCGATACCGGAGCTTTGCACTCCTTTTTTGCACCCAGTCTAGCCCGTGCCTTGGGTTTAGATGCAGAGATACTTCCAGTGCCCCTGGTATTGAGAACACTAGTCGGAGGTTAGACCAACTTGTTGTTTGTTTGTTGGGGATGTAGACTGATGATAGGGCCACATCAGTCAGTTAAGGATCTTCTTCTTCTACTGATTCAGCCATACGATGTCATCCTAGGCATCGACTGGCTATTCTCTGTGTGTGCCATCATCGACTGTTTTTGAAGAAGGGTGGTGTTCTTGGACTTGGACGGCCGGCGTGTTACCTTCACCAGCGAGCAGAGAAGTCCGAAGGGAAACAGGCGAGAGGAACCTCTCCTCTCCTTATTGACCGAGCTGACAGTGGAATCAGTAGATGCTGAAATGGTGGAAGTGCCAGAGATCGTCCGTGAGTTTATGGACGTCTTCCCTGAGGAGGTGACGACTCTACCCCCTTGGCGTGATATCAAGTTTGGGATAGACCTGCAGCCCGGCGCTTGACCAATCTCGATGGCTCCTAACCGGATGGCGCCTTCAGAGCTACGAGAGTTGCAGATCCAGATTGACGATCTGATGAAGAGGGGTTATGTTCACCCGAGTGCGTCACCATGGGGTTCTCCAGTCTTGTTCGTAAAGAAGGCAGATGGTGGTCTCAGGTTGTGCATAGACTACAGGAGGCTGAATCAGGTGACGATTAAGAATCGCTACCCTCTTCTGAGGATAGACGATCTTTTCGACTAGCTGAAAGGGGCTGGATGGTTCTAGAAGATCGACCTGCGGTCTAGGTACCACCAGCTAAGAGTGAAGGAGGGAAACATCCTGAAGATGGCCTTCAAGAGCAGGTATGGACACTTCGAGTTTGTAGTCATGCCCTTCGGTGTTACGAACGCCCCGGCTGTGTTCATGGGGCTTATGAACTCCATCTTCCGGGAGTACTTGGATCAGTTCGTGGTTGTGTTCATCGACGATATCCTGATCTATTCGAGGTCAGAAGAGGACCATGCAGAGCACCTGAGGATAGTTTTGGAGGTCCTTTGACAACACCAGCTCTATGAGAAGTTGTCAAAATGCAAGTTCTGGATACGAGAAGTGCACTTCCTCGGGCACGTGGTGTCCGAGTAGGGGGTAGCGGTGGACCTGTCAAAAGTTGAGGCGGTTGTTTCTCGGGCAGCACCCAAGAATGTGGTAGAGGCCTGTAGTTTCCTTGGGCTGGCAGGTTACTATCGGAGGTTCGTACCCAACTTCTCCCGAGTTGCGGCCCCTTTGAAAGCCCTAACCAAGAAAGACCTAGTTTTCGTGTGGAGTGATCAGTGTGAGTCAGCCTTCAGCTATCTGAAAGAGAAGTTGGTTAGTGCCCCATTGCTGAGATTACCAGAAGAAGGGGTGGCCTATGAGGTGTTCTGTGATGCTTCGGGACAGGGCCTGGGATGCGTGTTGATGCAGTGACAAGGGGTGATCTCTTATGGGTCCAGGCAGCTATGCCCACCATGAGTGTAATTACGCCACCCACGACCTGGAGCTTGCAGCGGTCGTTTTTGCACTAAAGTTATGGTGGCACTACCTCACCGGGGAATGCTTTGTGGTCTTCACGGATCATAAAAGCGTGAGGTATATCTTCTCCCAGCGGGACTTAAACTTGCAACAACGGAGATGGGTGGAGTTCCTCTAGGATTACGAATTTGATATCTCTTATACTGAGGGAAAGAGAAATGTAGTGGCTGATGCCTTGAGTAGGAAGACGCAGAAGGATGCGGTCCGAGAGTCGGCGGATGCCTGGAAGGCAATGGAGGAGTTGGATGCCTTACACCTGGATGCGAAGATGGATAACGGCAGAGGCTGCCTATATCAGATGATAGTGCAGTCATCTCTGTTTCGACAAGTGGAGGAGTCTCAGTGGGGAGACCCAGAGTGCGAAGTGATGCGTGACCGAGTTGACCAGGGAAATGCTCCAGAAGGATGGACAGAGGATGGTCAGAACTAGATGCTTTTCCAGAAAAGGTTGTTTGTTCCAGGAGTGATGCGCGACAAGGTTCTCAATGAGTTCCACAACTCACCCCTGGCGGTACAGCTAGGAGTTTCCAAGATGTACCAGGGACTGAAGAGGCAGTTCTGGTGGCCCGGAGTTAAGCGAGCGGTGGCAGAGTTTGTGGCCAAGTGCTTAGTGTGTCAGCAAGTGAAGGCTGAACACCGAGTTCCGGGCGGCCTACTGCAGCCCCTAGATGTCCCCGAGTGGAAGTGGGATGACATCTCGATGGATTTCATCACGGGACTACCCAAGGCCCAAGGGGGATACGATGCTATCTGGGTGGTAGTGGATAGGTTGACGAAATCGGCTCACTTTCTGGCAATCAGGGAGTCAAGTGCTGTGGACGCTTTGGCACGAAAGTACATGGATGAGGTGGTGTGGTTGCATGGAGTTCCGAGGTCTATAGTCTCGGATAGGGATGCACGGTTTACCTCGCGAGTCTGTAGAGGATTTCAGCATGCGTTTGGCACCCAGTTACGCCTTACCACTGCTTTCCATCCCCAGACAGATGGAAAAACAGAGTGCACCATCTAGACCTTGGAGGATATGCTACGGGCATGTGTTCTGGACTCAGGAGGATCATGGGTGCAACACTTTCCCCTGGTAGAGTTCGCTTACAATAATAGCTATCAATCTACCATCGGTATGGCCCCATTTGAAGCCTTGTATGGGAGTCCATGCCGTTCACCTGTGTGTTGGGCCGAAGTAGGAGAGTCAGGAATCCTTGGCCCGGAGGTGGTGCAGAACACAACGGAGAAGGTTCAGCTCATACGGGAAAGGATGAAGGCGGCCCAGGACCGAAAGAAGTCGTATGCTGATACCAGGAGGAGGCCCTTGGAGTTTTAGGTTGGGGACCAGGTGTTCTTGAAGGTCTCCCCTCGGCGTGGGCAGTGGAGGTTCGACAAGGGGAGTAAGCTTTCCCCCAGGTTCATCGGACCCTTCGAAGTATTGCGGCGGGTTGGCGAGGTGGCTTACCAGCTAGCATTGCCACTGCAGCTACTGAGGATACATGGTGTCTTCCATGTGTCCCAGCTCCGTCGGTATCTGCACGACGATTCACACATCCTTGATTGGGGTGATATGGACATCGAGGATGACGTGACCTTTGTGGAGAGACCAGTGATGATCGAGGATCGCAAGGAGAAGGTGCTTCATGGGCGAACCATCCCCTTGGTTCGTGTGTTGTAGAGACATGGTGGGCTTGAGGAGAGTACGTGGGAGAGGGAAGCACAGATGCATACCCAGTACCCAGAGTTTTTTTGAGTTTTGTTCCTTGTTATACCTGTTGTGGTAGAACGTTTTGTCCTTTTTGGCTATGAAATGTACTGGTTTTCTTTCCTCTGTTTGTGTGTGAAAATCCCTGGCTATGGGGGAGGAGAGAACCCGACCCCTAATCAAGACGCATTAAGGTGGATGCGATTAAACCCATGCAGGCGAGTCAGTGCCTCCCAAAGAGGATAATATCTTGACATGGGGAAGGAGACTCCCCAACCCACATGCTCGGGCAGTTTGGCATAGTATGTTGCTTGGTTCTTGGCGGGGAAATGTTTTAGTTAGCATGGGTTCGCTCCTAAGAGGTATCTTTCGAGGTGGTTGTTCGGACCCTCTCTTCCCTTCTGGTTTTGTTTTGATTCTTGAGGATGAGAATCGTTTAAGAGGTATCTGATGTAATGGCCCGGGTTTTTGGGCTCCATTACTTTGTGAAAACCTCGTTTTGAGTTTTCGGGTCTGGGAATCACGGTGGTGTAGGCCTACCGGTAGCCTTAGCCTACCGGTAGCAGGGCTACTGGTAGCTCGGTCTACTGTTGGCTACAGCCTACCGGTAGTTCTGTCTACCGGTAGCTCAGTCTACCGGTAGCTATAGCTACCGGTAGCTCGGTCGACCGGTAGCTGCAGCTATCGGTAGCTCTGTCTACTGGTAGCTAGGCCTACCAGTCGCTGCAGCCTACCAGTAGCTCAGCTACCGGTAGCTGTCACCCACCAGTAGCTCTCAGCTACCGGTGGCTCTGGCCTACCCCGCATGTTATTTCCAGTAGCGCTCCCTTTTGTGCAAATAGGATTTTAAACCCTATTTTGACCTGTTTGAGCATGTTTTAAAGACCCGTAACGCGCATAAGAGTTTTAATTAAATACTTAATCAATTAATGAGTCAGTTTAAACCACCCGACCCCCCTTTAATGACGAGTGGAGCCGCGTGATCAACCCACGACCCCCACGACTTACGCGGTTTCACATTCTCACCTCAACCGTCCGCGGCTCTTATAAAATAAGGGTTAGCCGTGGTTTATCCTTTCCTCGATCGCGGATTTTCACAAATATCATCTGGTGCATCAGGCGCGCTGCATCATTATCCGTAAAGTTCCGCGCCCGGCCTAAATGTCGATTATCTATCAACAGGTAGGGAATTTCTCCTTCGCCTCTCTCTTTTGTGTATCATGAAGGGTGGGAGTGTTTCTGTTCTGTAGAATTGGATAAACCAGACCTAAATTAAGATAACGAAGTGGATTCTATAAAGAAATAGGGGGGCTGTGATCGTTGATGTTGTTTATATTATGACCATCTTGTTGAGTTGCGCTGGCTTATGCCTTCTGAAAATTGAGGCCGTTGGTGGTCGTTGTTTGTGCACTAATGAACCCCTGCGGATGTTTTAAATGGCTTTTTTTGTGGTTGTAAACTCCTACTGTGAAAAGTAAATTGGTTAACCACGTATATCCGGCCAAATAAATTGAGGCACCAGGATCAATCCTTCTGTGATAACCCGGTTAAAACACACAAAAATTGAAATCATGGAGTGTGTTAAGTCATTTAAATCTGAAAATACGGCATGGCCCTGACTTGTGTTGGTGGTGGTAGTTGGTTGTTTTCTTTTTCGGGCCGATTGTTGGAGATGTGGGAGGGGATGGGATCCCCTGTCTTTATACTCCCGGTGGTTGTGTGAATTTGGGGTGGGATTCTCTGTTGTTGAGAACCGGGTATGGGCGTTATGGTTGTTGCTTGATTGTTTACTTTCCTGGACTTGTGTCTATGCTTACTAGTTGCCCAGTAGTGCTTAAACTTAATTAAACATTTTTATTGAACTTGAAACAAGAATGAGACATATGGGTTTTGTTGGCGAGAGTCGTGACTTGTGACTTGGACGCAGTGGTGTTGTGTTCTGTAGGCTGGTTAGAAAGACCTGAGCTTTGGGTGAGTGCTTGTTACCTATATCTATACTTGTAGCTTTGTGTTTCTTATTCGCACCCCACCCAAGTTGATCACTTAGTTCCAAACACCCCCATTTCATGGGGGAGGGGGGGTTTTTCCCAACACTATTCATAGTGGCTGGTTATTAGCTCCTTTTTTTCTCCCTTTCCTGGATAGCCCAAGTATCTTCGGGCAGACTGTGATGGCCTGAGGTCCATTATTAGACCAAGAACCTTCGGGCGGGGCAGTGTGATGGTTGGCCAGGTGTGTGCGGCAGGTGGTTTCCCAATCGTCTTCGGGATGAGGCCCAGGTGTCTTCAGGCGTGACAGTGGATCTTCCGGCCCAGGTGTCTTTGGGAATGGTGGTGGTGGTTATGGCCTAGGTGTTTGCAGGCATGGTTACGTGTGGCAGTTGTGGCCCAGGTGTGTGCGGGTGGGATTTCAGCAGTGGGACTGCATGTGGTTGTGGCCCAGGTGTGTGCGGGCGGGTGTGGCAGTGGGACTGTGGTGAGAATGGAGGGATTGGTCCGATGCGTAGGATGTCTCAATAACCAGTGGGAAAGTGGCGTGGGGTACCCAAACATCGATGTTCTCTTAATATATATATTACTTGACTTGCGTTATTTGGGGAGTGTGCCTTGGTGAGGCCTGGGGTGGATAGTTTACCTTGATAAGTGTTTAGTTTACTCCTTTTCTCATGGGACTTTAGTACGTCCCCCAACTTGTGAACGAGAGTCTTTGGTTTTCCTTACTGAGTGTACTTGTATGCTCACCCTACGTATATAAAACTGCTTTCAGGTTTCTAGGAGGACTTCGGGGATCGCGCAGGACCGTACTAGCTCGGACCTTTGGGGAAATTGCAGTTGCTGTTTTTCTTCTTTGGTACTTACCTTTGTAGTCGCCTTTTGTACTTTGTGGCTTTACTTTTAGAACATGCATGTGGGAATAATTTATTTCTTTTTGGTTTTACTTTTCTTTTACCTTGGTGTTGTTGAGTTTCATCATCTCATCTCTCGATCTTATAAAACAAAAAGGGGTAATGCCTTCCATTTGTGAGAAATTTCTATACCCTTGGTGCTAGTCGCCACTCCGGGACCTATTGAAGGTGGGTTTCGGGGGTCATTATCTCTCCTTCAACTTAAAGAAAGAAGGGCCTGGCAATCTGCTGACCCTTCCCTCCTTTTGGTGAAGGCGGGTCGTGACAATTGAGCTTGACTAAATTGAGAAGAATTTGAAGGGGGAGATTTTTTTGAGGCCAATGGATAAGAATGTCATCAGGACTAAATGGGTCTATTGCAAAAAGATGAATAAAGATGAAACAATGATTCGAAACAAAGAATAAATATTGTGCAAAGAATATTTACAGATGCATGTCAAGTCTAAATTTTTGGTTGGGGTTCATGAAGAAGAATTAGATATTGGGAATCCAAAAGAGTGTGATATTCAATGCTAGATCAGTTTTTGAAGTAGCTCAGTTTTTGGCATGAAGGAATTGATTGCAATCTGTATGCCAACAATGATTGTAATCAAAGGATGTTGGTGCTAGTATATTTTGAAGACATGATATTTGAAGGATCAGATAAAGCATATTGCAAGTAGTTTTCTGAATTGTGAAAAGTAATTGTTGAGAAGGATTTGGAATGAAGAATTACAAGGATATGAAGACTCTAGTTGATACCCAAATGAAGTTTTCAAAAGATGATAATGGAAAGGAAATTAATATCACAGAATACATGCAGATTATTGGGAGTTTACTGTACCTGATAGCGACAGGACCTGATATTAATTTCACCACTTTCCAAGCAGCATGATATCAAAGAAATCCCAAGGAAAGAAACATGCTTTCAGTGAAAAGAATAATTCAATATATCAAGGGAACGATATATTTAATCTTGATATATAGTGAAAAATATCATTTAGAGTTATTGGGATATATTGATGTATATTGGGCCGGTTCAGCGGATGACAGGAAATCAACAGTAGGAGGTGCTTTATATCTTGGTGGATTATGTATTTATTGGCTAAGAAATAAGAAAGATTTCATTTCATTGAGCACTGTAGAAGCTGAGTATATTTCCGCCACTCAAGCTTGCACACAATTATTGTGGATGAAGCAACAACTTTATGATATGTGCATTGAAGTGAAGTCTCTGATTAGAATCCAGTGAGATAACTCAAGTGATATAAATCTTAGCAAAAATCCCATCCATCATTCAAGGAAAAATCACATTGAGATAAAGTATTATTTTATCAAGGAGAAGGTTGAGCAGGGAATCGTGAAGTTGGAGTATGTGTCTACATACTATAGGTTGTAGACCTTCTGACGAAGGCCTTACCCAAGGAAGCTTTTGAGAGGCATCGACTGACTCTGGGAGTTCATTCAACTCCCCGCACTTAAATAAGTGTGGACGTGGATCCCCCCCCTCTCCTCGAGGTATGGTTTGTTTTCTCTACTGTGCTAATATGTGTTATTTACACTATCTCAGACCATAGAGGAGTGACCTTTGGGTTCATTGACAAAGGGGGAGAAATAATGAATCCTCAAGGGGGAGAAAATATGGCTAAGGAAGGGAGAAAATGTCTTAGTCAAAGACACGAGGAGAAGCTGACAGGTAGAGCAACGAGATAGGGGGAGAGAAATGAAATAGGGGAAGATTTTTTAAATATGAATATTCTAGAAGTGATCAATCAAAGAGTAGATATCATGAAAGCTGAGGATCATGATAAAAGTAGAAGAGTGGTGTTGGAATGGTGTCAAAAGGTTTCCAACTATCACCAATTGGTATCAATGTGGTATCAACCATTGGTATTAGTTTGGTTTCAACAGTTGGTGTCTGAAATGAAGTGATTCATTGATGACCTTTTCATTTACTCATGTTTCTCATGATGAACATTTCTCATGCAGGCTTAGAGTATGTGTTATGTGAATCCTTGAATTCTATCAAGATCATAAGAGGAAAATGGTGGTAATAGTTGGAAGAAGATTTAATGAGGTATCAAAGTGCAGAGAATTTTTATGAGAAAGAGTTTTCAACAAACCCAAAGTGAGAGATTATTGGTAAAAAATACCTCAAGGTATCATTGAATCATTTTTGAGGTGATTGTGTTTGTTGACAAAGTGGGTCTCCGTGTTGTGTTTGTTGACAAAGTAGACCACGATGTACACATTTGTTGACAAAGGGGGTTTACATGTTAAGTTTTTGAGTTAAAGGGATGTTTTTAATAATCCATGCTTGATTTAAGAACCTTAACAAAGGAATGGATGATCTGGAGGTGGTACAAAAAGAGCAGATATAAAGTGGCCCCATTTTACAGTGTTTGCCAAATTTTTGGGCCTCAAAATCGAAAAATGGAGAAAAGTGTTTTTGGAAAAGGTACTTGTGTTCCAATGTCTTGGAATCTTGGAAACTTGCATGCCATATGTTCTTCATGATCATAACATCAAAATATGGAAAAGGAAAGAGGGGCGCCCAAGTTTTGGTTTGGGCGTGCAAGTGACTAGGGAGACAGAGAATCAGTCAGCAGGACTTGCGCGTTGAGAGGAGACTTTCACGCTATCACTCAGGGTACCCAAAATTCCTATAAATAGAGGGATACCCTACCGTATTTCCAATAGATTTCAACACTTAGAGAAAATTAGAGCTCTAGTCGCGCAGGCGGTTTGGGCGCGCAAGTGGTGATTTGGTCGCACAAGTATAAAGATATTCTGAAGAAGCGCACCGGATGATAGTTGCATGCCAATATTGGTTTGGCCATAAAAGGGTTTGAGTCACCCAAGTTTGGAGTTGGAGAAGGGAGAGTTGCAAAAGTTGTTTGGTGACACTTGCGCACAAGGATTGGAGAAGTGTGCCAATTGATAGTTGCACGTCAATATTGGTTTGGGGGTAAAAGGGTGTGAGTCACCCATGTTTTGGGATGAAGAAGGGTGTGTCACACAAGTGGTTTGGTGAGACATGTGTGATAGGCTTGGAGAAGTGCACCACTCATTCTAGGTCTACGTGAAAGTTGGAATACTTCCCGGTACCTCCGGTGCAAAGTGAAATTCATCTGCGGGTGAAAGTTGGACGTCAACAGAGCATCCACATACAGAGAAAGATGCATTCATTTTTGATAATTAAGGGACTTACAAGTCCATAAAATGTGTGTGGATACTTTACAAAGCAGTGATAAAAGGAAGATGAAGAAGGTGATCCTCTCCACTAGCAGTGATATAGAGAGAGAGAAATAGGGAGTGACCCTTGGGAAAGCTGTGAGCTAACCCTAAACATTGTAAAGGTAGTGATCCTAGGCATAAAAGTGATCTAGCCCAAACATTGTAAATTGGAAGTGTGATTCAGTGGATTTAGTATAGTGGCATATCGCCGTTGTATTCTCCTTGGACGTAGCTCAGTGAGGGTGAACCAAGTAAAAATATATTTTTCTGCCTAATTGCTTCCTTGAATTGCATCCAAAGCATCATTACTAGATAAAGAAAGAAAGAACAAGATAAATGTTAACAACATAAGAGCAAACAAAGTGACCCTTATAATATAGAGGTCAAGATCCAGTGGGTCAGGAAGAATTTTTAAATAGAATATCAATACCCTGATTCACCCCCCTCTCAGGGTATCTAGGCCCCTTTTGGTCATAACAGAGAGAAATCTCAAATTAGGGCCATTTAGAAGAAAAAAAATAGAAAGTAGGGTAAAAAATGTGTAAGATCCTAAAAAATAGGATCTTAATTTTTCCTTGAGCATGGTTAGACCACACAGTTAGACAAATCGTGCACTAAACATGCATTATATACCTCCTTAAGGAAACCCATGCATATACTCCTCGCATGGTCTTCCTAACTATGTTCAAACTGTGCCGAAGCTACTGCCTCAAAACTACAACTACACACAGTTTCTCCTAGTATATTTTCATGGTTTAGACAAACCGTTCACAACCTGTGCACATATACTTTAGCCCCAAAATCTTATTAAAAGTTTACCCAACTCTCCCAACCTTTACCCTTTCATAAAAATCATCAAGTAAGTGTTACATACCAGAAATTGAGGGTACTAAATTCTCTCCACCATTGGTATTTCTATCCTTGGAAAGTAGAAAACCCTCACTGCCTTGAAAGAGTTTCGACCATTTCTCTTTCATTTCCTTATCACATTCCCAATTATCTTCATGAATCTAACCATGTTTCCATAAATCCCTCACTAGACCAATGCTTTTTCCATGAAATAATTTTTCTTGCCTATCCACAATCTACACTATGATATGTACCAACAAAGCATCCGACTCTAGGTCAATGTGATCCCATCTGATCACATGGTCAGGATCAGGATGATACTTATTTAACTAAGATACGTGGAATACATTATTCATCGAACTGAACCATGGTGTTAATGCCAACTGATATTCCACCTTTCAAACCCATTCTAGTATCTCGAAAGGACCATTGTATAGAGGAGATAACTTTACTTGATTCCCAAAACTACGATGTACAAGACTTGGAGTGATCCTCAATAACACATGATCGCTCACCAAGAATGACAATGATCTTCGATGATGATCCATGTAAGATTTATAAGGACTCTGAGCCATATTCATCCTCTTTCCGATCAACTGAATATTCTCCATTATTTCTTGGACAAGACTATGCCCAATTAGTGAAGTCTCCCCTCTTGCCACCTAGCACAGTGGAGAACAACAAGGACTCCTATACAATGCTTCAAATAGAGCCATATATATCGAGGCCTGATAGATATTATTATAAGAGAACTCCACTAAGGGTACATGATCCTCCCATAATCCACCAAAATCCATTACACAAGCCCACAACATATCTTCCAACATCTCTATCATCCTTTCAGATTGGCCGTCCATCTGAGGATGATACGCCATACTCATAGTCAACTGAGTTCCCAGGTATATCTGTAAGGATTTAAAGAAATGATATGTGAACCTTAGATCTATGTCTGACACGATCGAAACTGGTATGCCATGTCTCATTACCACTTCTCAGATATAGATTTTGGATAGATCCTACACCATATGAGTTTCCCAAATTGGAATGAAATGAGCCGACTTGGTAAGTTGATCCACTATCACCCATATGGAATCATGTTTTCAAACCATTTTCAAGAGACCTGTAACAAAATACATGGTTATATTCTCCCATTTTCACACTGGAATCGGTAAATACTGTAACATACCTACTGGTCACTGATGTTCTGCCTTAACTTGCTAACAAGTAAAACATTTTGAAACGAACTAAGCCACTTTACTTTTCATTCTGCTCCACCAAAACTACGCCTTCAATTCCATATACATCTTCTGTGTTCTTAAATGTACAACCCATCTCAAATGGTGGTAAGCATGAAGAATTTGTTCCCAAAAATCCACAGGTACAACCATCCAATCATTGAAACAAAAAACTGAACTCGCATCAAGTTTCTATTCCTCAATGGTCTCTTGAAAATTGAGATTTGAACACATAACCAAGCATTCTGCATCATATGTTTTTACCTCTTTGACCCTATTTACCAAATCAAGAATGAAAAAAAATGAAAAGAAAACTGCAACATCACCTCGGTCTTCACATCCCACATGAATATCGGCTAGGACCAACATCAACTACCACTCATCTGAAGCTTATTTTGATAATTGAGCATATAGATTTCTTCTCAATGCATCTACTATCAAATTCCATTTCCCTATTGTATAAATCAAGTCAAAGTCAAACATCTGGAGATACTCCATCCATCATCTTTACCTCATATTTAAATCTCATTGTGAGAAAATGTGTTTTAAGCTTTTATGATCTGTAAACACAATGAATTTCTCACCAAAGAGACAATGTATCCAAGACTTCAAATCACGGATGACCAAAACTAACTCTAAATCGTGTGTTGGGTAATTATTATCATGTACTCTCAACTGTCTTGAACCATAAGCAACAAAATGGTCTCCTTGCACGAGAACACATCCCAAACCAGATCTCAAAGCATCATAGTACACTACATACCCCTATCCTGGTTCTGGAAAAATAAAGATAGGTGGCGATGTAATACTAACTTTCAGCTCTTGGAAAGTATTTTGGAATTACTCAGTCAATTGGAATGAAATATTCTTATTTTTTCAAATCTATCATTAGTGAATCTAGTCATAAGAAGTCACACACAAAGCATTGGTAGTAGCCAGCTATAGAAAGAAAAATTTGTATCTCAAAGACATTCTTCGGTGGTTTCTATGAGATAACAGCTTCTATCTTTTCAAGATCCACTAAAACACATTTTTTAGAAATCACATGGCCAAAAAAGAATACCTCTTGTATCCAAAAAGAACACTTTGAAATTTTTTTATACAAACAATGGTCTCTCAAGATTCCCAACACTAGCTTCAAGTGTTGCTCATGATCAACCCTTGTCCTTGAATACACTAATATGTCATCTAAAAATACCACAACAAAAGAATCTAGATATATCTGAAATATCCAATTCATTAATTCCATAAAGACCACTAGTGCATTCGTAAGACCAAAAGGACTAACTACATATTTGTAGTGGCCATGTCTGATTTTGAAAGTTGTTATTGAAATATCTTATTTCTGAACTCACAATTGATGATATCCTGATCGAAAGTCAATATTAGAGAACCACTGATCTCCCCTCAATTTATCAAATAGATCATCAATGCATGGAAGTGGATACTGATTATTTATCATAACTTGGTCAAGATTATGATAATCTACACATATCCTTAGAGTTCTATCTTCTTTCTTCATGAACAAGACCAGTACTTCCCATAGAGATGTGCTTGGACGAATGAAACCTTTGATTTATAGTTCCTCCAACTGCACTTTCAATTATCATAATCCTGCTGGTTCCATCCTGTAAGATGGAAGGGAAATAGGAATGATCCTCGGGAAGAGATCAATTGTAAACTCCACTTCCGTTATAGGTGGTAACCTTGAAATGTTCTTGGTAAAGACATATGGAAATTGATGCACCAACACTGGAAAACTAAGGTCCTTGATATCTTCCATATATTCCAAAGTTAATGCTTCTAACTGGTAAGAGATTTTCTCACCACTGGTGCCAACAATCCTGTTGCACCTTCTTTACAAATTTCTCTCATTTTAAGAGATGCTCGATGACATCCTTAGTCGCGAAACTCAATGTTATTCTATAACAGTCAATGTGAGCCATGAACATTTTCAGCCAATCCATACCTAGGATTACATCATATAAATTCATCTCCCACACCAAGAAGTCCCACTTCAACTCATCTCCATCAACAATTATAGAACATTCTCTACACACAAAGGCTCAACATTCTCTTTCACCAAGAGGAGTTTGGAGTTTTATCATAGAGGGAATCATCTTAGGTTTTAAACTTATAAAATAAATATCATGAGAAGAAATAAAGGAATGAGATGAACTAGTATAAAAAATCACTTTTATAATGCTATAATTCAAAAGAATTGTACCTCACACTACATAAGGTCCAACCTGATCATCCAAAATCATCTTCTCAACTCCATACAATTGCTTCGTCACTGTACTCTACTCCTTGTTACCTTGACGCAATTTCCCTTACCGAGGAGTCATGGTATTTTTAGAATCACCATGGATAAGTCTTCTTTTTTAATGAGTCTAATTCTGCTTTCCTCACCCTGTTGAAGAATACGATGCTTGAGACACCTGAGAAGTGTCTTGAGCACCCGACCTCAGAGAACTATGACAAAAGCACTTAAGATGTCCCATCTTGTTGTAATTATGGCATGATCTTGGTTTTTCTATACATTCTTGCTTTATGTGGTTAAAGGAACCACATTAGAAACATCTTACTTGGCTCTTTGGTCATGGAGGAAGGTTCACTGATCCAACCGTCTGATTTTGAGTTCCTCTCCCACCTTGGAAATAGGTGTCCATCTTCCGCTTGCTCCCATCATTCAATTTCACACCATTTCACATAGGTATCATCATACTTAATCCTTCCATATCTCATGATATTTCCTGATCAACCACTATTTCCCTATTTACCATCTCTATATAATCCATAATATAGAGCACCACAATCTTCGATCGAATCTCCTACATCATCCCTACTTCAAAGATACATGCCTTCAAGGCTGCACTCTCCACAACTTCTAGTGAAAAGTTCACTAAATGCATGAATTTATCTGCATACTCAGTAAAAGATATATTTTCCTTCTTTAGGATGAATAATTATGTCTTCCTCTAGATCCTGAACATGTGAGGATAGAATTGTTTGTTAAAAAATTTCTCAAAATCCACCCAACTAAGACCGTGATCTATTTCAGCTTGCATCGCTAGATCCCACCACTGGTATGAAAGATCCTTGAGTATATAAGTCACTAGATTGAATTTCATCTCCCATGGTGTGTTGATGAAATTGAAGATACAATTCATCATATTTAGCCACACCTTTACCTTTTCTGGTTCAGAATCACCCTGAAATATGGGTGGATTCTACTTCATGAACTGGATGGAATGATCCACATGTCTTTTCTCATCCCTCCGATTCCCTATATCCATAGTTTAAAATGATTAAATGATATTTTGAACTAATTATTGGTTCAACTATGGCTCAGGTGCAATCACATTCTCTACAGCTTCTTCTGGTTGGTTTCTACAATGCCTACCGAGTTCCATTTTCTAGAAAAAATCAAATCGGTAAGTCTCACTCCCTAGAAACTGATGGATTAACATTTAAATTTCTATCACATCAACCATCACAACACTGTCTTCCAAAAACAACCTTTTCCACATTCAACCATTTTTTAAAAATCTCATTCTTTCTTTTGAAAATCAAACCATCTTCAAAATATACCAAGTATCCTCTTTTCAAAATTTTTAATTTGAAAACAAATTATGTATTTTTCCAAAATTTACACCTTTTCACAAAATAATAAATCATTAATCCAAATGAAATATTTAATCCTAGTGGGAATTCATTCTTCTAAAATTCATGTAATGTTCATATCATTGGCTAAACCCATGACAATGAGATTCAAAGATCCTATAAGTGTCTCCAAAACACTTATGTAGCAAACTCCCTGGTAACTTGAAGTTCAACATAAATGGGTTAGCTACATCATTTTATGATATACATTTCAAGTCTTGACAACCCTACCCTTTTCTAAGATCACCACCCAAGGAATATATAAGAAATAATTCAACTCTAAGACCAAGAAACTGATGATTACTTTTTAGGCAAGAACCGAACAAGTTGATACCATTTGTAATGACCCGATAATTTTCATTGGATTAAGAGTACAATGAGTCATTACTTGGCCTTAAGCGACATAACCAAGATGCAAAAGTCTAGAAATAAATGCTGAAGGGTTTCAAATACAAGTGGGGGATTATTTACCCTTTAATAAATAAACCACTAAACCAACAAACCATAACCAAACCGTTCACTAAATGATGCATGAACAAAAAAAAAGACAACATAATTACTTTATTCACATCAAAACAACTCCAAAGTGTGCAACAATGGAAGACCAAACAATTATAAAAGTAAACAATGGAAGAACAACTAAAGACTCCCAAAATACCATAAGACTCTATGATCCACAAGCTCTAAGCTCCACAATCACCGAACAACCCAAGTATCACGAGGTGGTGCTAAAAACATGTGATACTTTACCTTTTCCTATGTCCTGGAAGATAACATCTATAAAATCACCAAAGTGCCAAAGTAGAGGTGAGTATAACACTTATCAGGTTTTCCCCAATGACTTCCCTAATCACACTACTAGGATAGAAATGTTATCACATTTATTCAAAACCATTTATATAAAACAATTCTTCAAAATAGTTTATAACACAACATAAACAAGTTCCAAAACAAATTGTAACCAAATAAAAACAAGTTCTCATTAAACCAATTTCCATAAAGTTATAATTATATAAAAACAACCAAAAAAATCATTAAAACTAATTCTCATTTATCATTTTGGTGTACCGAACCCATGGTTCACAACAAACACCCATACATGCTTCGCTTGATAGTTCCATACTCATGAGCGATCTCTCGTCTTATCAACTTATGTCCCAATGACACATGACCTTGATCCAAGGTCACACACCCTGTACCCCAATGGTATAAATCCATTATTTAGGGGCACATCAAGCATGAAATCACACAACCTAATATATTCTAAACCATTCCAAATCACAAATTCAAACCATTTCAATAAAACTGCATTTTTATTAAAAACCAAAGGACAAACCAATTTCAAAGTAACCATTTAATTTTAATAAAACATTCAATTTTATTGAAAAAATCTAATCCAAAACATGTTCCACAATTCTAGATAATCCCCATTTTAAAATCTCTAATTTAAAATAAAGAACACAAGCACTCTATTCAAATAACCAATTTTCCATATTTCCATAATTTTCCAAACCATCACAATGAAGGGTTTCCAAAGATTACTAAACAACAAAATCATAACCAATTCAACATAAGATATTCAATTTTAAATAATTCCCATCAGTTATACTAAGTGGATTCAAAAGAGAATCCACCTACCTCGAAGGTTTTGGTGAAAACCTACAAAGAATGAAGAACGATTTTGCAACCGGGTTGATTCTCCACAAAAACGGCCTTAGATCTCTTCTCTTATCAAGATCAAGACCCAATATCAAGATATATGGAATAAAAAATCTTATATATACCTATAAGGAAAATAGATATAATAAACTAATAAGAGAGGAGAAGTATATCTAAGTAGACCTAAGAAACGAGACAAGAACAATGAAGAATGCCACTTACCATGATAATCAGGCTTGAAAATGCCAGGGGAGGGATCTAGATAAATTAAAAATTTCTTGGGAGAGGTTTCCCAAACTTTAATGGATAGAAATATAGAATTAGGGATGTTTATGAGAAAAAAAGATCAAGTATAATCATAAATGAGTAAGATTCTAAAAAATAGGATCTTACTTTTTCTTTGAGAAAAGTCAGACTACATGGTTAGACAAACCATTCACTAACTGTGCGTTAGCTACTACCTTAAGGAAACCCCTGTATGACCTCCTCACATGGTCTTCCTAACTGTGCTCAAACTCTGCCGAAGTTACTACCTCAAAACTGCAACTGTGCATGGTTTCTCCTAGGACATCCTAATAGTTTAGAAAAACTGTGTGAAGCCCGTGCACATCTACTTTAGTCCCAAAAACTCATTGAAAGTTTACCCAACTCTCCAAAACTTGACCCTTACATAAAAATAATCAAGGGATACATACAAGATACCAGGGGTACTACACATTTCCTTTATATTCAATTGGTTTTTTATTTTCATTTCTAATTAATTGGTAACCAATAAATTCATTATAAATAATTTTTTAAACCATATTTTTACAATTTATTTAATCATATTCATTACCACCATTCCAACATCTAGGTGATAACTATAATTTTAAATAATACTATTAATAGTATATTATTGTCCAATAATACTCGACATTGTATGTAACATAAGTTATAGAAGAAAATCGATGTTACGTGCAATGAAAGATAAACTTGGTGTTGTGTATAAATAAAAATAAACTATTACTTGAGTGTAAATAAAGCTATCAAATAATTTAAATTAATTTAAAAGAAAATATATTTTATAAAATCTTAGGATGTTACATTCTACCCCCCTTAAAATTAATTTCTTCCTTGAAATTAATCTCGGTTATCAAAGGTTTTTCATTTTGAGAATTCATTCATATAAACCCACATCATAAAGGGTGATTAAAACATCCTATTATTAATAAAGAAAAGGATATATGAAATTCATCTGGAACAAAACATTCTAGATTTCCAAATAGGAGAACATAGAAGGGAATATAGGAAAAGCCTAAATAATTATAGAAAGTGATTGAGGTAATTGATCCCAAGAAAACGAATGATCAATGGAAAGTTGAGGGTATCAAAACCATAAATCTTTGATGATAAAAAAGACCAATGATTAATCATTATTGATGGTACAAGGATAATTTTTTTCAATATTCTTTTATTAATTTTGAGGAATTATTTTACTATCTAAGAATATAAGGAAATATACTTGATATATTTTTATTCCATAAGCAAAATTTTATTATCATAACATTCCTAGAAATATGATGAACATCCCTAAAAATAACCTTAATTATCAAATATTATATAAACCCTAAAGGTTATAAATACTTTAAAACCGATGTAAAAATTAAAGGCCAACTTCTCATTAAGATAAATCCTTACATAAACAAAAAACAAACAAAAAATATCCCAAAAATACCTTAATCACTTTATGTTATCATCACTTAAAAACTCAGAAGGAGTGTCTAAAACCTTGAAATAATGGTTAACCTTAAAAAAATACTGAGCTTGCTGGAGCTGTCACCACTACACCTGATGTCCTTACATCAACTGTAGAGGTAGAAAATGATTTTTACACCCCATTTTTATTTTGATTATGATTATTTCTACCCAGAGTAAGTAAATTTGGACACATGTTAGAATAATTTCCCAAATAACTGTAACAAAAATATCTCACTATCGAATAGATATTTTTCATCTCATTCTTGGATTATTCAGGACTCGTTTATTTGTAGTCACAAACCTTATGACCAAACTTATCAAACCAGTAAAACTTTCCAGATCCCAACTTATATTCCCCAAAATTTATTTTACCACACTTGGAACAAGGTTTGGGATTACCTCCAGAATTCTTAGTTAGTTGCTTATCCATTTCCTATCACCTTGACCTTTTATTACTCTTTTCATCTCATGACACATAAGTTTCGGTAAACTCCATCTCAAATTTCTCAACACAACAAAACATTTTCTCATAAATTTTATATTCTCATGTGGATAAATCCCTTCAAAATCTTAGTTTTAACCCTGAGTAAAATAGATTAATTTTACTATCATTGTGTCGGATAAAGTTCTACACATACCTGGCCAATATAGTGAAGTTTTCCTTATATGCAACTATAAAATCTTCATCTTTTTTCCTCAATTCCAAGAATTGTTTCTCCATACTATATCAAAAAACCTTAGAGAAATATTTATCATGTAAAATATCCATAAATATATCCCGTTACATATTATCGAGATTATATTTCTCTTTGGTGTTCTTAAATTAATACCATTATTGGTTAGCTTAACCTTTAAAATGATAGATAGAAAGAGTTACATTTTGACATTCCAAACATCCCATGACTTCAAATATCTTCTTAATGGAATTAATCCATCCTTCGACTACCACTGGGTTAGATGATCCATTGAATGATGGGGGATGTTGCCTCATGAAATTCTCCACTATAGACATGTTACTTCATGGTATATCAGGTTCCTCTCTAGCTTGGATACCACGAACATTTATTTCTTGTGTCAACTAATCCATCACTATAAAATACTATTCTGTTCTAATTCTAACCATCCAAGGATGCTGATTTGGAAGGATATTTTCCTCTCAGTGCCTTCCCACTACAACTTTCATATTTACTCTATGGAAAAAAAATTCTAAAGAGACATAATTTAGATAAATCAACATGGAAATCTCAAAATTCTATATCATTTAAACTTAAACATAAATTAAAATCTTATAAGGGCATACTATTAATAATATTATAACCTATAAATTTGTCTAAACTATCCTTTTATACCAACTATAAGGATATGGAATTAAACATTACATAATCTTGTGTTTTATTCAATAAATTAATTTCTTTTACATTGAGGATATTTTTAGGTTTAGAGTTTTAGAGAATTAGGTCATAACTCATAAATAAAAAAATCTATAAAATAAAAAGTGGGTACTTTTGATTAGTATCCATTTTTATTTTAATATATATATTTTAAAATAAATCATGTTTTATTTTCATGGAAAATCTCTAAAACTTTCAAATTGACTTTTTCCTTTCCCTTACACATCCTTAAGTCCTAAGAAAATCAATTAAAAACATGGGATGAGCATAAAACCTCATTAAGGGATACAAAAATAAGGAAATTCATTAGTCTAGTGAACACATGAAAAATCATATAAAATTTAACTTTGTCTTCAATATTCTTTTATCATATGAAATAAAACATTTTCACATGAAAAACACATACATTTATTTAAATAAAACCATTAAAACCTATAGAAATCAATTAAAACTCCTTTTGGTGACTTAGAGCATCATATTCATAAAACCCTTTAAAAAACCTTTTTAATTGGAATAACCATACAACCATCTTAAAATATAATCATTATTCAATGAATTTTAGATCTGTAATGTGGATCAACCTTTGTATAAGCTATATTGGGCTCATCCATGAACTATAATGGGGATCAACCCTTCATATAAGCTATATTGGACTCACCTATTTCAAATGAGCTATAATGGGGATCAATCCTTCATATAAACTATATTGGGATCACCTGTCCTATATAATGATCAAGTACCATATCATGACTAATTTTTTTATAATAAAACATTTGAAAAACTCTATTAAATCCATATGAAAAATACTTTTGGATAAAATACTATTTTCTTTTAAAAACCCATTTTCAATACCAAAACACCATTTTATTTGAAAAAACCATTTTCAAGACTAAAATAACCAAAAAAATAAAAAATTCGTTTTAAATTTTAGAAAACATGTTATATTTAAAAGGAAAATAGAAATAAAATAATTTCCATGGTAGTGGAAAAGTCATTGCTTCCATATATGTTAAGAATAGAACATTTGTTTTTTATTTTCCAAAATGTTTCGTATAAAAGATGTAAAAATATTCCTTTGATTTTTTTTTTAAATAAAGTTAAAATATAAAAAAAATTTAATTTATAAAGATTTTATTTCCATATAAAAACATTAATAAAATAATATAAAAACATGGACATGGAATAGAAAGATGTGTAAGGAAAACTTTAAACAATGATTCTTTTTAAAAGAAAAGTCACGTATCACTTGGGAAACACTTGAATCATAAAATTAATTAAAAAATAACATTAAACAAAACATCAAATATCATTATAATAGATAAATTCATGATATAACATGTCAAAGTGGATCTATATACACATTATAAAATAATATATATGCATAACATCAAAATATGTCTCAATGAAAGGAAATTGATACGAAGTCCCTTATATTGAGTCCGATTCATCACATGTGTCCTTATATTCATGAATAATAAACTTATGTTAATTATATTATTTAATTATATGATTTTTCAGGTTTATTATTACTTTTATTTCACTTATTAACAATTAATATGTAATTACATAATCAATTAAGGTTAATTTGGGTGTTTTGATCATATTCAGCTTATGTGTAAAAATGACTTTGGTAGGTTGACTATGGTAAAATAGGTAGATATTTAAACATATAATTAATAATAATTACACAATAATAATATTTATACATAAATTATACTTTTAAAACCAATTATTAAAGATGGTTATGATAAATGAACCAGCGTTATAATCATGGAGATGATAGGTTGTACATATGTATGAGTAACGTCCCCATTTTTCAATGATCATTATAAAAAGAGGTAAGTAAAATTTATCTTTAAATAATTATAATAATATCATAAATAAAATATTATTTAACTATATATACTTTTATATATCATTATTTTTATGCAAAAGGAATCACATCACTTTGAGGAGGCAATAGTCTACACACCCACGAACGATGTTATCACTTTTTCGGCGTGTGGAAAGGTAAGAATAATATTATAAATTATATTTAAAGAAATAAAATTATGTCATTAATATCATAAATATTTCATTTATTTCATATATATTAATTATAGTTACCCTTATTACCTTACATGCAATACGTCAGTAAAAAACACTTCACATCACTTCGCGAGGCGGTAGTCTGCCATACACACGAGCGATGCTATCATACCTCCTACAGTATGAAATGTAAAATGGGTGTATATGATATAATTAATAAAGAGGTATGGTTATGTTATAAATATCATAAATATAATATATAAACAATATGTCTATCATAATTCCCAACCATGATAGGTGGTAAAAGAAAAATGAACAACAGTGTTTCACGAGGTGTTAGTCTACCGTACACACAAATGATGATTTCGTAAACAATTTGATGGATGTGTGTGTGGGTGTAGTTTATAAAATTAACATAACAAAATCTAAGTATATTGTGTATAATTATGTTATTACCTAATAATTTTATAATAATAATTTAATGGTTTGTAGAAATAAATAAAACAAAAGTGCATGTTGATGAATGTTACCTCTTTTTTGAGTAAATAATTTTATTTTGCACAAAATAACTTCTTTGGTTGGATTTAATACAAAATTTTGACTTCTAGGATGATATTAGGGAAGTTTGGAAGTGATATTTGTAGGTATTTTCTGAGAAAAATTGCTTGAGAGGTGTGAATAAAGGAGGATAGGGGGAGGCCTTTTATAAGTGAGGTGACTGGTAAACTTGTAAATTTTTGAAAGAGGGAATTAATCACACATTTGTTCATGTAAAGTGGATCCAATAATGCACCAAAATATATCATAGATGGTATAAGGTCCAAATATGTCCATACAATTGGATATTTACAAGTTTCTAGTTCATTTGGCCCTTTAAGTTTAAAGTTTAACTCACTAAGTAAACTTGTTTTCTACCTTAATCGTTGTAATTAATTTTAATAAATTTTACTAATATTTTTGGTCAAAAAATAATTTTAACCTATTATAAATTATAAATTATGATAATTAAAAATTTGGAATCCATTTTACCAAATTAAATTCATAGAAGCAGAAAAAATTAATCCCATAGACAGGATGAGAAAGCGGGTTTTTAAAGTGAAAATGTTCAAAAGTTTACTAAGTTTTTATATCTAAATTTAATATAAAAATGATTCCAATGAAATAAATTGTATTAATTGATATATAATTGATCTAATTTAACTATTAAACCAATTTAAAATATAATTTTACACTATAAATTATTTAGATTAAAATACCGTTTTCAATTAAAATTCAGTATTTTTCACTATTCATCAAAAGATGAAACTTTTCAGAAAAAACCTGAAAATTCACCCTAAGATAATTTAGAGATTATGATTTTTTTTAATTTATATAAATATAATTTATAAAAGTTTCAAAATTTATTTTTAAAACAAGCCCCCCATTAAAAGGTGGCAAAACTGCCTTTGAGAAAAATATGACTTTTCATGCTTAAAATTGGTTTTGTTCTTATTATATGCCTATAAAACTTATTAGATGAATTTTAAATGTTTTTTTCTTAATATATAATATTTAAATTTCATTAATATATCTCACTATTAGTTATTAATTTAATTTACTAAGATAAAACTCCATTGTGGGCATAACAATAGTTTTTTGTAAAAACATATCCTTTATATTCAATTAGTTTTTAATTTTCATTTATAATTAATTGGTAACCAATAAATTAATTATATATTCATTTTTAAACCATATTTTTACAATTTAGTTAATCTTATTCATTCCCTTCATTCCAATGTCTAGGTTATAACTATCATGTAAAATATTAATATTAATAGTATATTGTTGTCTGGTAAGACTTAGCTTTGCATTTAACACAAGTTATAGAAGAAAACAGATGTTACATGCAACACAAGATAAACTTGGTGTTACATATAATAAAGGATAAACTATGAATTGAGTGTAACTCAAGCTATCAAATAATTTAAATTAATTTTAAAGAAAATATATTTTATAAAATACTAGGATGTTATATTTACTGACATTTGATATTACTGATACATAAAGAATAATAGATGAATATCAAACAAATCCAACATAATTACATATAATTATAGTTAAAAATATATGAAAATACTAGGGAAAGTAAACCTGCATGATTTCCAGTTGTCTGGAGAAGTGAGAATACTAGTACTCAATGGAGTTGAGCAATTGTTTACACTTGGTTCAATTTGATATATTATCACAGAAAAGAATAAAGTAATATACAAGAGAAAATTATTACAATAAGTTGTTTCCATATCTACAATATCTGAGTACATTATAGCTTCTGATGCAGCTTAAGAAGTGTTTTTAGAAATGCCTTATTCTGATTTTGGGTTATACTAAAAGAAATAGATTTATCATTTTATAATAAGCTTTGACTATGAATTTAGTCAGGATTATAACATAGGAATAAGAGGTTTATACTTAGTTATATCACTATTTGAGGTATTTTATTTAGATAGTAATGTTTTTTTAAACATATTTACCTTATAGAAATGTTTCTTTACCAACCCTAGAAATAGAAACATGGTTGGATTAGAAGTTATATCCATACTCAATAAAAGCTTGTTTTTCATGTGAGGACTAACTGATCATTAACAATTGGCTCTAGTTCAAGTGAGAGTTTATTGGAGTTGGTTCCCTAGAACCAATTATTTTTTTTACTTTGGATTACATATATATTTAAAGAATTTAATATTAAAATAAACATCTTATCACATATTTTTTTTATTCTGTATAACATTGATTTGATAATGTCTTAGAGTATCTATCACATTGATAGGGCCATAGAAGTTCCCCACTATGATGAGAACCTTGAAATGATATGATGATATTTTTAAATATAGTTCTATAGTTTAATAACATACCATGATAATACACATAGTATATAGACCGTTAGGTGTGATTACTCATAATAGGATGATACTTCTTCTCATGAAGTTTACATTTAGTAATCTCTAAGATGGGTGATTATGAGAACATACTCGCCAATAGGAATTATGTATGTTTTGGTGTCATTATATATTCCTATATATGATCATGTATAATGGTATTTATACTTTAATATTATTATTAATTCATTTCATGACTCACAAATTTAGATTTACTAGCAAAAATCATCACACTATATGTTGGCGGGAAATAGGGTAGGTCAAAAATTACATGTTATTAATGGGTAAGTTGAGGAAATATTTTTCACTTCTATTTTTATAGAATTTATATCTTGTCCCTTTGATTGAAATATAAATATCACATAAATTCCATGTCCATGGTGTAACTATGTTTATTTAAAATAGTCAAAGAAATACTTATCAAACATATAGGTTGATGATGCAGATGTGAAACCTTCTTGATGATATATTGATATAAATGGGTTATATTACATAGTGATCATTCGTATGTAGTTGTAAATGTTGTGGCATTAATTTATTTCTCCTGATTTCCTTGACCCATTACTAGAAAGTGATCTTGGACTTTAGGCAAGCCTTCCTAATGCCAATGAGAAAGGATCCTAGAGGGTCACAAACTAAGTATTTTCCATCGATCTCAATTAAATTCTATTTGAATTTAATTATTGGAATAAATATTATTCTCAATTCTGAGAAATAATTTTATTCAAGTTTTATTGATCGTAAATATTTACAAGGTCAAAAATAATTATTTATTCTTTAATAAAAAATTTATTTAGTTATGTGAATATATAATAAATATTTATTTGTTGGATTGTGAATAAAATATTTATTTTATTGAATATTTAGTAAATATTTATTTTATAGTTTTCGAATAAAATATTTATTCAAGTGAATAAAAATATTTATTTGGGTTTTCAATAAATTATTAGGAGTTAGAGCGGACCAAGATAACATGTGGTGATGAATATTAATTTACTAGCTGATAAAATATTATTTATCATTAAGAAAGTTAGTACACACTGTAAAATAATAATAATAATAATAATATTATATGACATGAGATTTTTTAAGGATTATAATATTATTTAAGGGATGTTACTCAATTAAATTTTATTTTCATATAAATCCCAACTTGATAAATAAATGGTTATGTCTATTGTGTAGGGTTAATTGAGAATTGAGAATCATTGCGCACATTGAAATTCTCTTTTGAATTCTTCCTCTCATATTTCAAGAATGAGAAGAACTATTTTAGACCTAAAGTATCTTGAAGAAAGATCAATACGAACAACACAATACAATTGATTCACTACACTATCACTTGAAAAACAATTGGCATTGATCAAAGATGAAAGGATCATGTGTGGATCACCACTAGATGGATTCTACACTTGGATCTTTACAACATAATGAATATAATCCAAAAAGGGGTTTTCAAAAGTCCAAAATATACATCGAATAAAGTTACTAAGAATAGGTAACCTTTTTCTTTTGATCATAAATAAATTAACTATAAATTTAACATGAAAATATCCTCTATTGGGGTTTCAGGAAACCCTATGTTAAAATAAATTTTAATATATCACCCACCAAAGGATATTTCTCTATGCCCAAAATATTCATTTTTCTCATGAACCATCAAATGTATTAAGACATAGTCTTTTAATTTATCATTTTTCACGAGTAAACAACCAAATCCTTTATTTAATGTATCACTGTATATAAAAAATCCTTCTATTCTTATGGTAGGTGGGAATATAGGTTTAGTGATTAGAGTTTTCTTCAACTCTTTGAATATCTATTCAAATTCATTAGTCCAGATAAACTTTACACCCTTGTGATATAACTTATTTAGTGGGTTTTAAAATCATGATAAGTTCCTAAAAAATCCTTTATATTACCCATCTAATTCATGGAAACTATGTATTTCTATTACAGATGTTGGTCTGGGCCATTCCTCAATTACCTTTTTCTTTTATGGATCTACATATTTCCTCTTACTTCTGATAAAATTCCACAAGAATGTTATTATCCCCATCCAAAAATCATATTTACTGTAATTTTATTATAATTTATCCTTTATTAGAGTCTTTAACATGGTAATCAAACACTCATAAAATCCCTCTTTAATTTTAGAGTATATGATATTATAATATATAAAGGCCACCACAAACTTTTCAAGGTAATCACTAAATATTCTATTCATAAAATCCGTGAAAATTTTCAAAGCATTTATTAGTTCAAAATTCATTAATATGAACTCATTTTATCTATATCATGTATGAAAGAAATTATTTTAAATATCATATTTAAACACCTTTAATATTATATCCTAACCAAATATCCACTTTAAAGAAGTATTAATCCCCTTGTAGTTCATTGAAAAAGTCATCCATCCATGGTAGGGGACAGTTTTTCTGTATCACATTCTTGTTAAGTTCATGATAATAAATTTAGAGATTCATTGGACAATCCTTATTCTTAATAAATAGGACAAATGCACACCATAGTGAAGAAATGGGTCATATGAAACCCTTTTCTATATTCTATTTTTGTTTCTTTTTTAGTTCTTCGAACTCAATGGGGGCCATTCTGTCTAGACTCTTGGATAAAAGAATATATTGAGATATAATTTTAATTGAGAACTCAATCTCTCGATCAAGAGGAATACTAGGAAACTATTTGGAGGATAGATCATCATATCACCATATTATGGACATGTCTTTAAAGATTATCCTCTCATTTATCTCAATCATTTGAGAAAAATATTTTTTTTCACAAGGTAATAATATCCTTTTTAAAGAATAAATTTTCAATGAAGACTCATCATTCTCATTGAAAATTTATAAAATCAAAGGATGATTTTATAGAGAATATATTCTCAATGTAATTAATATATTTTTCCATGATTATGGGATTAGAGGATCCAATAAATATGGGAGGCCATTTTTACATAAATTACTCAAACATAACTTAGTCCCTCTTAGGAGAAGGAGTATATTCCATGTGATTCAAATTATTATTCATAACTTGAGCCCATTGTGCAATTACCTCCATGAGGTTCTTAGCTCCCGCTTAAATCATATTAAGATTCTCATTTGGGAAATCATTAAATTTTCCGTCACATTGATTATTACCACAATTGTTCCCATTTCAACCCATTTACTAAAATAAAGTAAATTTAGGGATTATAATAATCAAATTAATAATCATAAAAAAGGAAAACTATGTACTTAGAAATAATAACTCATAAATTACATTTATATCCTAAATTATGAATTTACAAGTTTTATGGTGTATTTCCTATTTGGTTTCTCCAACCTAATCCCCCAAATAACCAGATCTTTCTCTAGATACAAAATATAGAAACTCCACTCTCATACACATATTATTACATGATTTTTAACATAAAAATCCATAAAACACAACTTAGAAATATAATGGTCTAGTGTTTTTAAAGATTAGTTATATAAGACATCAATATAAAAACAAAGTATATAATCTTTATTTTGATCGCAATAATGTGATCCTAATCTCATTTTTTTCTTTTATTACTATAAAGGATACCCTGGGTCTATACATAAAGGAAAAGGTGAGCTTGTAATGCTCAACAAGGGAACAAAAATGATAATGAAGTAAAACATATGAGTCAATATGCATAAAATGATAACATAAAAGAGGAGAATAATATATGTCCCCATAAGATCATGGTATAAATGATATGATTTAATAATATCATGGAATCATAAGAACATAGAAAAAACATAAACCATGACATTATAAGTATAAACCATGGTTCTTTTCCAAGACATAATAACATAATGTGATGATTTCATTGACCGTGCACCGTTACATGGAATCTCATGTGATGAAAACATTTCCCAATACATCGGGGGTATGTAAAATTATAGTCCCTCCAGTCACATTAGAATATTTATATTAATCTATGTTCCACATAATAAAATTATACATAATTCATAAGCATAATGAAAATCCATGTAAAAGAAGTGGGTTACATAATCATGTCTTAAAGTATAACTAAAATATATATCATAATGATTACCAAGAAAAGAATTGATTATGTATTTTTTATATACTTAGGTTTGAATAAATAAATATAGGTCATTTTTATAAATCTCAATTGAATAAAAGATTATGAGAATGTGGTCAAGAAGTAGGGTTTGGTAACCAACCCCTTAAATGATGTTTTAAGAACTGAGTAAAGAACATTTGAAGGAAATAAGTGCATTGGGTTTTCCTTAAAAAAATATACGAGAATAGTTTTCATTAAAATATTTGATATTATTATAAATAATAGAATATTATAACTTTTAAAATAATGTTATATGAAAATAAACAAGAAAAATAAAATTTCCTATTATTCGTGTTAACTTTAAAAAAAATATTGAGAATGGAACTTGAAAAAATTTATATATCTTCAGTAAATAAAGGTAAGATAAACTAGGTATATATATAATGAGTATATATATATATAATATAGAATAAGTACATGTGAAGATTAGAGAGAGAGAAAGAGAGGTAAAGATAGAGAAAACATAACTCAAAATAAGAGAGAGTGGTTTGGGAGTTCCCTTACCTCGAATGACGACTCAATTGGTATGTGTATCTAAAATCATGACTAATAAAATTAAATTGATTAAATACTTTATTTATAACCTATTTAATTTATTATTATTATTTTATATTTTTTTAATCATTTTATTAAGACATTTTATTCTTGTTCACTATCTTGAGGAAATTTGTTTCATGGTTTTAAGATCACATTAGTTTATTGATAATGATGAAAGTTCATGTGAAATGAGTCCATAACTCAATATGTGTGGAGTTATGGAGTTTATAATTCTATTTAAAAAATTTATATAGTTTAATACATGGTATAAAACATATTCAAATTATAAAATTTGTTTCAGTATGCTCGTTTTGGGTGGTTAAAATAATTATAACCATCACTGTTAATATCTTTAATATAATGCCCAATATTTCTAGAATCTTAATCGTGATATAAAAAGTATATTTAATAGATTATTTATAACATCTTATATGTTGGTAGTTGAAATCTTCATGATGGAAAGAATGTTATAAAAATAATAAAATGGATTTTATGAATTAAATAATGATATAATTAATATTATAGTATCATTATAATCTTAATTTTTGATCAATTTTTTTATGAAATTTATAAAGAGAAATAAAATAATGAATGAAGAAATTGAAAGAGATTAGGATAGGTAACTTACTTTCCTCCTTGGGATGAACTCCTTAGGATTGCTTCTTAAGGATTCAAGGAATCATATTTTAATAATACTATGCCCTACAAAACATATATAAGAGACTCATGATTGGAATTTTGAAATATATTTGGCAAGGAAAGAATCTATAAGGGAGAAAAAATTAGGTGGTGGATGCGTGGTATTTATAAGGGGAGAGAGGAGTGTTTTATAATAAAAGTTTGAATAAAGTATTTTATCATCAAATAGTAACCAAAATTTTGATTTAATTATAAGGTTCTTATGACTAAATGATAAACGAGACATTGAAATATTCATATAACTTCTAGAAAACTAAAAAATTCATTCATTTACTCCATTAAAAAATATAATACGTATACAATATACTATTCATATATATATTTTATTATATATGAAAAATTCAAAAACTCAAATGTAACATGATTTTGATGTGATTATTTCAAAAATGAAATTAATTTTATGAAAATATTTTTCTAAATATTATAAATTTATTTTTTAAGTAAAATACTTATTTAATTAAAAATACTAATTTTTATGACAAAATAAAATTTGTGACCCTTAAAATATACTTATCATTTCATAAAAATATTTTATTATTTATATAAAAATATATATTATTGTTTAAAAACATTTTATGAAAATAAAATTTCATTTCAAAATTTTAAATTTATTATATATTTTTTTTAACAAAAATAAAACATACATGTTTTCCAAAAATATGATTATGTTTTATTTGTGTCAAATATTTATTTTCTAATATTTAACACTTATATAATTGTCTTATGATATAAATTCCTTATATTTTTATTTCATAAGATACCAAAATATTTTCATATAATAAAATAATCATGTTATGATTATAGTGATTAGGTTACTATTACAACAGTCTTATTAGTTTTATACTTCTTATAAATACCTCCCATTTACTTAATTCTTCATTCACTAAAATTCATCTCAGGTTATATTATTCATTTTCAAAATGTCAATTACAATACTAATATTTTTTTATAGTGTTGTTCATGAGTTGATAATTCTAGGTGGCGAAAAGGATCCAAATTCAATCTATTCTAGTCATTTTATTACTTTATTTTCTATATACCAATGCTCTATTTTCAATTTTATGGAGTATATTTTTCTTATAAATATAATATTATAAATTAATATAATAAATTATTATTGTTTTTATTATGTGTTTCATATGTTTTAAACTACACTATATTCCTAAATATGACACACATGTTTCTTCAAAAGAAAAATTCTATATATAAAAGTTTGTTACATCATGCATTCCATGGTTTTAACAAAGAAAAATTATCTAACATTATATGACACATAGTAGTAAAATTTTTAAACATGAAACCCTCTAATTTCAGAATTACCACATCATTAACTCAATTTTCTTTTATAGCATTTATCAATTATGATAAAAAATTTGAAAATATAAGTGGTGTTTATTTTATATCACTTATCACATATGGTAAGAAATTTTAAAAAATAAGAATTGTTGTTTCTATTTTTGAAAAAAATTCAATTCAATTCCTAGAGAATTTGTCTTAATAAAAAATCTAGAAACATGTATAAATAAACACTTACTTAGATTATAGTTTTCATGCACTATTTCAATGATTTCTATCAAATAGTGATAAATAATCATTTTACTTTTGTGGTTGTTTCGATTCCCTATTTCAATTAATCACCTTAGTTATCATTTCATTATTTATTTAATGAATTTTAGTTGAAACTTATTGTTTGTGTATATCTACTCATTCCATTAGAGCTTAACATGGTCAATGGTAAGGCTTGTTGGTACATTATAGGTTGAAGAAAAAAAATCTTTTGTAAATGGTTATGGATTGCATCCTCATTCCTTTACACATTGTATTTCATAGTTTATTTATTTTTCCCACTTTATGTATTCTTTTATGTATAACAATATTACATTTTTTATAAAACCATATATTTTCACCATATAGAAAAGATGAACCAAAATTCTCACATATTTAAGAAACACCACAATATTTGATTATTGCCTATTTTTGTTATTTTTTATTCTCCTTAGTGTTATTTTTGATATTATTTTCTATTATATTTATGTTTTTTTTTCACATGATTGAATCTCATTTAATCTATAACCAAATTATAGGCTGTAATTTTTGTCTAAATTGCAACTTGTATTCATGTTTACTTGAATAACCAAAAATTACTTTGGTAGTTACTTTCATGATATTTAGTTTTTCTTTACTATGTTATATATTATCAAGCTTATTTATATATTCTTATGTCAAATGTTTTAAATTATTATAAAATCTTTATAGACCTATATAAATTTTTATATCAATCATTATTCGGTGTTGTAATATTAATCAAATGCATCTAATTGATTTTTTATATAGGAAACAAAACCAAACATGATTTAAAATTATGTTGTATTAATTTAATAAACATATTTCTACATGATCATTAGAAGAATCATACAATAATTCTATCCTGTCAATTTTCAAAATTTGGATCAATTTATTTTTTGAAGTCTCCAATGATGTATTTTTTAACATTTTTATTAATATATTTTTTGAATTAAACTTTTTACCAATTCAATGTAGTATATTTTTAGTTCTATGTTTAAACCTCAAAAATATCATTTATTTCATCATTTTCAATTTATTACATAATTTTTAGCAATGAAATAACATATTTTTAATTTTTTAATATGATTTATTCAACATTTTGTTCAGTATTGCTATGACATGATTGAATCTATTAAATCTAGATATTTCATTTTTTTTCTAGTATTCACTTTTTCCACACACACACACATACATACACACACAGATATATATATATATATATATATATGTGCTACATTTTTTTACTATGAACAGTGGTGTACACATTTAATAAAATAATGAAATCAAATATATGACACACTTACAGAGTTTCATTTGTAAGTATCATTGGAATAGTTACAATTCATTAAGTTTATAGAGTAATTTAATTATATGCATGTTCTATTCCCACAAATTATTTTATATATTTTTGAACAGTTTCAATAACTCACATTATAGCTTGAAATTATATTATATATAACATATATTTGATATAACTTATATTTAGATTCTAATAAAGTTTTATATTATATAAAATACAACATCGTTCCCATATTTCCACTAGAAAATCTTGATCTCACTATTTTTTCAATCCATATTGGTGCCAAACAATATAAACAATGAAATGATTCTCTACATTTCAAAATATCAATTACATACCTTATCAATACATATAGAAATCCAATGTTTCATATTTATAGATGTATTATTTTTTTTATCCTTAGTTTATAAATAATTTATTTATTATTGAAAATCATGGATGATCGAAATAAATAGAATAAAGATTGAAACTTATAGAAAATAAAGACTGAAAAGAATGACTAAAATACACTTTATAATTTCATTTTAATTTTTATACTACAATTATATATTTTCTGGAAAAACACATTCTTGAATTGATACAAAAACAAATATTTCTGTTGTGTTTCATTGATAAAAATATCTTCAAACATGTAATTTTGAATTTTTAAACAATATAATATTTTAAATTTCTTAGATACATATTAATCCAATTTTTTATTACTTTCTTCCATCAAACGTTAATTTCATTCTTCCTTTCCAGAAATACTACCAATTATTTGATTTTCATAACCATTACATTATGAAGAGGTTTCATGAATATGTATATTAATGCAACTATAAATAAGTAATAAAATAATAAATATTTTTTATATAAATAAATATGACTGTAGATCCCCCACATATTTATATATTAAGTGTGATATAGGTTAGATAAGCTCTTTAAATTGTTTGATTATCTAATCATTCCTTGACTCAAGTGATTGGGTACGGATCTCTCTACCCGCCCATTGCCCATGCATTTTCCATTTTGGTGAAATTTTATTAATGATAATATAATCATTGATATATAATATCTTTCTTAGAGCTAAAAAAATCACTTATAAAAACCTCTCTCAATGATAATGTTTTTAGCACTGATTATGGGTTTATTTATTTTAACTTTAATTAAGAGTTGATAATGAAAATCACATTTATATTTAAACCTATTAATTGAGCTATTTTACCTTTTTACCATTTTCTTTTTCTTGTATAAATCTTAGCCAAAAAATTATCAAATCATTAAATTTCATTAGAAGAATCAATTTTCAAACAGACCATATGTACAATGTAATATTTTTTTTATATAAATATTATCTTAATATATTTATATATATTGAATAATCTATATATCTATATATCAATCAATCGATCAATCAATCAATCTATTTATCTATCTATCAATATCTTGACCTTTCCATTTATCTATATATGTATCCATCCATCCGTCCATCCATCCATCCATCCATCCATCCATCCATCCATCCATCCATCCATCCATCCATCCATGAATCCATCTATCCATCCATCTATCAATCTATTTGTGCATGGGAACATGTTATTTTAAAACATCATGTGTATACTTTATATTATTTATAAAATATACATCATAGGTATAATTTATATTATGTTCTAATAGATTTATATTTTATATGTATACTTTATATATATATATATATTTACACACATTAAAAAGTATATATTCTACATATATATCTATCATACATTTTATAAATTTATACATTATACACTATATATATATATATTCTTTTATATACTTAATATAATACTTAATATGTATATTTTATAAACTTTATATATGTATGCATTATATTTAATATGTGTATTATTTTTTATGTATAAGATATTATTTATATTAATAATTAATATTGATTATTTGTATATGTCGATGTAGATATATATTCCATAAATATGCGTGTGTGTGTGTTTTTGTGTGTCTATGTCTGTGTTGTGTGTTGTCATAGTTTTATTTAATGGAATAGGAATACTATTGAACTAAATAGGATTATTGTGACTTAAAAATGGATGGTGGATAATTATATAATGAAAAATTATGAGGATAGGGTCAAAGAAGAGTTTTTAATAGATCATGTAAATCAAAAAAATGATTGTGGATAATCATATAATTAGAGTAAGAGGATAGAGTTAAACAACTATATTAGCATTGCGCAAGAATTTAAGGTAATTATATAATTTCTAAAAAATTAACTTTAAACAACTAATATTCAAGAATAAGGTAATAATAGTCAAATAATATTCGTAAAATAAGAATTATGATAAATAATTATGGCCTTATAACTTATTTTTAACCTAAATTAACCAAATTTACCCTTTATCGAGGTGATAAATTTTACCACGGTTACTATTTATTTTGAACAAAAATAAAAGGGGACCAATTACCAAATTTTAACCAATTGATTATAAATATATAATTATATTTATTAAATTCAATACCTATAAGTGGAAGAAATTAATTTTAAAATTTGTGTGCAAAATGTGACAAAAACCGTTTTTTAGAAAATATATTTTTTAAGAATAAAAATAGATTTATTCTTATCACATGCATAAGAAAAATATTATATGAATGTTAAATTTTTTTATTGAATATATAATATATAAATTTCATTAAAATAATTCAATAACAATGAATAATTTAATTTATTATGATATAAATATATTGCGCGCATAAAAATAATTGCTCAGAAAAACTCTTATTTTAATTTTTTAAAATTTTATTTATAATAAATTGATAATAAAAAAATTTATTATAAAAATTTATAAACCATATATTTTTAAAAATTTAGTTAGTTCAATTTATAAATTCTAATTTAATGGCTAGGTTAGAATATTCATATAATAATAGATCACGATTCATTTGAAATCGGTGTTGCATGCAACACAAGCTATCAAAGAGATAAAATTTATTTAAATAGATACATACCATAAAATTTTGGTGTATTATCTTATTCCATCCAAGATATTTCATCATAAAATTTTTTAGAATGTCACCTCATAAATATATTTTGGTAGTTCATCATAATTTCTTTAGGTTCCCATGTCACCTCTTCTATCTTATGATTTTTCCAAACTTCCTTTACCAGCTGAGCCATACGATTCATCAACACTTGTTCTCTAGTGTCTAGAGTTTTTATAGGATCTTTAAAGTAAGATAAATAAGGTTGCAATTCTATTTCTTCGTAAGTGAGTACATGAATTGGGTCTGTCATGTACTTATTCAACATAGAGATATGGAACAAATCGTGTACTTTAGAAATTCCAGGTGTAATTGCCAAATGGTAATCCAAAAATCAAATTATTTATAGGATTTCAAAAGGTCTGATGTACCTAGGGCTTAGTTTTCCTTTCTTACAAAATCTTATAACACCCTTCCATGAATACACCTTCTATAAAATGTGATCTCCGAGTTGAAATTACAAATCTTTCCTCCAGTTATCAGCATAAATATTTTTACTACTTTGTGCTACTTTGATATGGGTTTGAAAAGACTTTAACTTTACCATTGTTCCCTTGAAATGTTATGATCCTACAAGTTTCCTTTCATGAACTTCATCCCAAAAAGTTGGTGTATGAAATCTCTTATCATATAAAACTTCATATGGATCCATTTGAATACTTGAATGAAAGATATTATTATAGGTTAATTCCAACAATGGTAAATAATGATCCCACATATCTTGAAATTTAAGTAAGCATGAAATCGACATGTATTCTAACGTTTGAATAGTCAAGTCTGTCTTCACATCAGTTTGTGGGTGATAAGTAGTGCTCAAATGAAGCTCAGTATCAAGATCCTTTTAAATAATTTTCCATAATTTTAATGTAAATCTTGGATCAAGGTCTATAAAAATTAAAATAGGTGCACCATGAAGTATTAAAACTTTATTAATATAGATTCTTGTAAGGAAATCCATTGGAAAATATTCTCTTATAGTGAGGAAATTTTCAGATTTTGTAAGTCAATAAATAATAACCCATATCATATCATTCTTTCTTTGATTCTTTAGTAATATAGTGACAAAGTACATAGTAATTTCATCCCATTTCCATTCAAGAATAGGTATAGGTTTTATGACTCTTCTTGGATGTTGTCTCTCATCTTTCACTTATCAACAAACTAAAAATATTAAAACATAAGCATCAATTTCCAGATTTATATTATCCCACTAATTTTTTTCTTAAAATACCTATAGATCCTGGTTTTAATAGGTTTTATAGAGAAATTAGAGCTATGATCATCATCCAATAATTCCATTTTTGGATTAGTTATAAAGGGAACACAAACCCTTTTTCCAAATTTTAGAATGCTATATTCATATATAAAGTCTTCCAATTTCTCATCATTGACAACTTTAATTTTATTTTAAAAATTCTCATCGCCAGACTAAAAACTTTTTATATTTTCCTATAATGATGGTTTGGAAATAATTTGAAAAATGAGAAATGTTTCCCCTTCATTAATAATTCCCATATCCTTCTTTACTAGATCCATGAACACAAGATCCCTCTCAATCCTAATTTTTTATAGAACTCCATGATCCTTCTTGCTCAATTCATCTTCTATTTTATTTTCCTTCCCTGTTTGATAGTGTATTGATAAATCATAATTTTTGATTAGCTCAATCCATCACCTTTTCTTTAGGTTGAGTTATTTAAATGATAATATGCATTTTAAACTCTTATAATTTTTATATATCTCACACCTTTTACCATAGAGATAGTGTTTCCATATTTTTAGATAAAATATTATGACTGGTAACTAAATATCATGATTTAGATATTTTTGTTCATTAGTTTTTAACTATGTTGATGCATAGGAAATAACTCTATCATTTTTTTATAAGGAATCGACCAAGTCTCTCCCTCAACGAATCACTATATATAAAAAATATACCATTTTAAAAATGGTAGAGTCAAGATCAGAGAATTCACCAATATCCTCTTAAATTGTTCAAAACATTATTTACATTCCTTTTTCCAAATATATATAACCCCTTTATGAGTAATCTTGGTTAACTGGTTAGATAATTGGGATTTGTTTTAACAAATTTATAATAGTAACCCACCAAACTAATGAAACTATATACCTCAGTTATGTATATTGGTATAGTCCATTCTTGGACTAACTTTTTATTTATAGGATTAACTAAGATTCCATCATTGAAGATAATATGTCTAGGAAAAAAAACTTCTTGAATCCATAATTCACACTTGCTAAATTTTCTATATAACTCTTTTCTTCTAAGATTATCAAGAATTATATGAAAGTGGTTCTCATGGTCCTCATAGTTATTTGGGTACACCAATATATCATCAATAAATACCAAAAATATTTATCAATATATTCCTTGAACACTCTATTCATTAGATCCCTAAAAATAGAGGGTTTATTAGTCAATAAAAATGGAATCACTATAAACTTGTAATGTACATACCTCATTATAAATGTTGTTTTTGGGATATATTCCTTCTTTACTCGTAATTGATGATATCTAGAACAAATTTCAGTCTTCAAAAAATATTGATCTCCATGAATTTGGTTAAATAAGTCATTAATGCAAGGCAGATAATACTTATTCTTTATCATAATAACATTGATTTCCCTATAATCAATTCAAAACCTTATATAACCATCTTTATTCTTAATGAAAAGAATAGGGTCTCCCCAAGGTGAATCACTAGGGCATATAAATCCCTCACCACTAAAATACTCTAGTTGTTTCATCAAATCCACTAACTCCACAATGGCCATTCTATAAGGAGTCTATGATATAGGAATTTCATCAGGGATTAAATCAATGCAAAAATTAACTTCCTACTCTGATGGATATCCAAGCAATTCATCATAAAACTCATCAATTTATTCCTATAAAATAGGTATATCCTAAATTTTAAGATTACCTTTTTATCAGTAGATTTTGTCTACTCTTATTCTCCATGAATATCATTTATTGGAGCTAATAGAGGTGGATCCAAAAATGAATCATATGATGAAGTCTACCCTCTAAAGATAAGGAATTACATATCTTCATTACAAATCATAATTTCTTTCTATTTTCAATATAAATTTTCATTACATTTTGAAATCCAGCCCATACCAAGGATTATATCAAATTCAATCATAGGTATGATATTAAAATAATAAAATAGAGCCTGTTTATGTGTCATAATAAGAACTTCTTGACACATATTTTTTGTAGTGAGGTTTACACTAGGATTTTTAACTGATAACCCCCTTCTTAAGATAAATGGTAAATGTATATTTTTTTTTATAAAACTAAGAAGATATAAATGAATGTGATAATCCAGAATCAAATAAAACATTAGATAAATTTGAATATATGAATAAATTACTAGAAAATACATCATTAGGAACTTAAAACTTAGCTATTGTGATCACATAATCTTATAATTCCCCCTTTGCCTTTTCTAGGAAAAATTCCCTTGATGCCTAGGAAAATAATTTTCATAGTGTCCCATACTCTTACATACAAATCATTTCACATTATCATCTTATTTATTTACCTTAAAATCGTGGGTTTGGTGGAATTTTTATCCCCACTTGTAGAAAACTCCTATTCCCAATATGCATGTTCCATGGCGTTTCTTTCTACATTTATTACAAGTTGTAAATTCCACCCTTTCCTTATTCCCAATTTCTTTATTTATTTTTTAAAATTACCATGCATCCATCTTATTATATTACTTCCATTTGAATCTGTAAGACTTAAATAATCTTTTATCTATCTTGATAACACATGATAATATATCCTCATATGATGAGAATTTTTGGGAGACTATTTCTCCTTAAATAATTGGATTAATCCCATCAAATAAATGACTAATATTTCTCTTTTTATTATGCATGTATTCTGTGATATGGATTACTAACCTTTTTAATTTGGCTTCATAATTAGCAAAATTCTCATCCTATTTTTTTCTTAGACTCAATAATTGTCTCACTATATCCACTCACTATTTGAGAGTAAAATATTTTCCAAGAAAAGTTCTTTAAAATACTTCCATTCCATGTTTTCTATTTCCTTCTTCTCATTAGAATTTTGAATCAATGAACACCATTGATTATAATATCTCTAGAGATGATAAACTACCATGAAAACCTTCCCCCTTTCATTTATTCCCAAAGTGAGAAATATATTCTCTAAGGAAATTATCTATTTCTCAACTAGAAATGGATTTTTAGTACCATTGAATGATGAAGGTTTCTGCTATATGAAGTGGTCTAACATTGTTATACCACATTGTGGATCAGTAGGTTGCTCCATATGAGCAAGTTTATTTCTTATAATCTGAGTCAGCTGTCCCAATATAGTTATAATTTTATCATCTGTAGTTTAAGATTAAACTCCAGCATCATTATATTTCTCAGGAGGTAAATCCCTACATAGATTACATGAACTGATATGATTTCCATTCCTTCCACTAGGCACCATTTCTAAATAATTTCATACACTAGATTAGATTATGAATCATAATATATAATTTCAAAACTAGTAAAACACTTAACATAAATTGAAAATTTATTTATAAATCATCTCAAAATAATATTCTTACATTCTTTTGGAATATTCTTAAAGTATGTTATAGGGTTGTGTTTCCCTAATCTATGTTTTCCTAAATCTAGTTTCTAAGGTTTCTACTAAACTTTCTCTAATGACAACTATAAACAACCCAACCCCAATATCCTAGAGTAGGTGGTTACTTAATTACATTGTAATTAGATACAAATAATAACATCCCAAAGGACATGATAATTTAGTATTCTTGGAAAGATAGACACACACTTGAATCTTACATTATAATTGAAAACACAAAATACAACATAGTAATGCCTTTGAGAACACCATTATTCTACTAGATTATCCCTGCATATCAATTATAATATACTTCTTGGTATCTTGGGAAAAAATAAACATAAGAAAAATGGTGATCTTAGTTGATCAGTAAGGGTATGTGTACAAGGGAAACTAAATAATACATGAATATTATGGTAGGAAATAAATGGAAATAT
This sequence comes from Viscum album, assembly GCA_963277665.1. Classification (NCBI taxonomy): domain Eukaryota; kingdom Viridiplantae; phylum Streptophyta; class Magnoliopsida; order Santalales; family Viscaceae; genus Viscum; species Viscum album. The sequence continues at coordinate 71,150 of CAUJRU010001238.1, read as the reverse complement.
AATAATTCCATATAAATAATCACATGAGCTAAAAATTATCCATGGATAACATAACTAATAAAATAATCACATGGAAATTAATAAATAATCTAATAATTAGTGAAATGAATAATTATATATATCATAAACATTCCATTGAAGCCTTATTCCAAGATATCTTACACAAAAGGTTAAGGCCTTAGCCAATACCCAAGATAGTTTGTTTCATGAGACCTACTGATGCATCGAGGGGACATTGCAAGACCTTCATATCACTTAATAAGTCTAATTCATTACACATATTAAATGGGTGAAGCATAATCAATATTTTTTTTATTGAAGCTAATATATTAAATTTTAATAATTACCCCAATCAATAAACATAATCATAACCCATCCAAAGTAACATGAAGAATGGTATTAAGATATCACATATCTAATAAAACTAATAATAAACCATATAATAAAATATGGTAGATGGTACCATAATATAATAACCTTAGTAAATCATAAAATTTATTAAATTATGTTGACATAGATAAGAAAAATTTATATATATCATTAGAAAAATTTTGATGAAAATACCTCCTTTTCACTTTGAAATCACTAATTTTTTAAAAAATGTGCACATATAAAAGAAAAAATTTTATTTGAAAAGAATATTATAAAATTATAAATGAATATTACAAGAATATATTAGTCATGATGACGAGAAATTCCATTCATTTTTTATCATTTTAAAAAAATATTCCTTTCATATTTTTTTTGGAAAAGGTCAAAAGTAACTCGTTCGGAAACCAACAAGAAGATTCCTTTCAAATAATTTTGTAAAAAGTCAAAAATGGGTAAAAACTACTTTAAAAATATCAGGATAATAGTAAAAAAAATTAATATATTTTTAGAAAACATGGATATGGAAGATAAATATTCCCTAGTGAAGACTTAAACAAAAGAAATCCCGAATAATGATGAGATTGTGAATAAACCCTTACCATAGGTTTGATTTACTTCATACATGTTCAAAAATATTTTATAATAAATATATATTTATTATAAAGCTATTTAATAACCATAATTATATATATAATACAATTTATGACATACTTATAATCTTTTATCACTCATTTTCTAATATTTATTTGTTAAAAATCATAGTTTCAAGTAAAAATTGCTTCATTATTCATGTATGTTTTGGTTTGGTAGTTTTAGTATTTATTCTTTGATCAAGGTAATATCATATCCATAATGTTAATAATTATATAAATATCATATATAAACATTTAAACCACTATAATTACCATCCATAAAATATTGTAATGAAAAATGAGTTGTATCAACATGTGGAGACGATATGCCATGCATACCCACGTGTGATACATTAACTTCTCATTTGATGGGAAAGAGGGTGGGTAATTTTGGTTTTATAATAATAATAAAATTTTAGTATATTAAGGATACAAAATTTATTATTTTATGATAACTTATAGATATTTTGAATAGGTAGAAGAATGAATAAATTGAAAGAGGTTGGGTAAGATAATCACCTCTTCTCCGAGAGACCTTATTTAGATCCTTTATTAAGAGACTTAAGATTTGTATTTTAGGGAGACCATAACTTATAGAAGTTATAGATAAGTTAATATAGATTGATCAATGTAGTGTGAATAAGTGAGGGAGGAGGCTCCCTTTTATAATTGAGGTGAGGGGCACTTTTTTAATTTCTCAAAATATGAAATTATAATAAATTCATTTCTCATGCCAAATGAATCCATGGTGAAGCACTAGATTGGATGAAACCCTTTTAAAAATTTTCCTTTAATTTATTCTTTAATTAATCTATTTCAATAGTATCCATCCTATACAGATTCATTAAGATAGGTGTAGATCTTGATATAAGCTCAATTGTGAACTCAACCCCACAATCTGGGGGAAGACTAGGAAGTTCATCCAAGAATACATCAGTATATTTCCATAAAATGGTCATTTAATCAATGTATACTTCCTATCTGATCATTTTAGCTAGAAATCACTCATTTATGGCTATCAGAACCCATGTTATAGAATTTTAATCTAAGGGGAGATCATCCTCATCTTGATAGTTGAGAATAGAATGATATGGGATATAAAATGAGATATAGTTCTCCCAAAAATTTATATGGTATATATATAGGGATATCCAATTCATACCATATATTATATCAGATTCAACTAAGGGAAGAATAATTTGATCTATGAGATATACCTTCTTATAAATTTTGATAAGAGAGGATTTATATATCTTATATGTGATCATCATTCCACTAGGTGTTTTCACAGATAGTTCAATATTTAAATATTGAGGTGATGAATCAATATTCTTATTAAATTTGTATTATATAAAAGAATATTAAAAATAGAATCAAATAATACATTCATAGATCTAAAATGGAGAATAATTGTACATCACATCAGTCAATTATCATGATCCACCTCAGTGGTAGTGATTATGTATGTTCTATCTTATTCCTTGGGTTTGAGAGGTTTCTGAGGTCTATTCTCTTAATAAACTATGGGGTTAGTGAATTTATTCACATAATTCCAAATATACTTTAATTTGAAACATTTAAGAGTGGGAAGAGTATTAGTAGAGACATTATTTTATTCTTTTGGAATTTTCGGCATCCATTCATCATTTATGGGTTTGATGGAAAACTCTACCACATTCAAAAAATATTTCCAACCCTCTTAATCAAATTTTTAGGTGTATCTTTCCATATTTATGGCATAAAAAAACTTGAATATTCTTTCTTTTCTGATATTTTTCATCTGAGTTCCCTTGAAACTTCATCTTCCATTTCTTATATATAAAGTAATGAGAGTCTCCAACTTCCATATCCACCTTATGTGCACATCAAATTATATATTACTAGATATAAAAGTCTCTTATAACTAGTGAACTTTTAAGACTTGGTTTAAGGCCACTAAATAATCATTCGATATTAATATCATGATTTTTAACAAATATGGAGGCATACCTTGCTAGTCTTATGAAGTTTTCTTCATAAGTTCCAATGGATTCATCATCATTTTGTTCCAACTACAAGAATTCCCTATCTATATTTATGAAAAGAGTTTGAGTAAAATACTTGGTTAAGAACACTTTCTTGAACTCTTCCCATAACATTGAGTCTACTTCCTCCTTATTCAATGTATTATTAATCAGAGTCCACCATTGGTCGACCTATCCTTTTAACTAAAAAAAGAGTACACTTCTCTTGTTACAAGCACTTGAGAATGAAAAATACCTTTTCCATCACATTTATCCACATCTCAAAAATAATTGTATTAGAAGAGCCATCGAAAGAGGGTGCATGTTGCTACATGAAATCCTCAACAACAAGATTTTCCCTCCTTGGTGTTCTTGGGAGATAAATGTGATTTTCATTATCATCCACATTTTATCTGAGTTGGGTGAGAATTTATATGGGATTTTATAATTTATCCCCCATTCTATTTTATTTTTAGGACATTTATCACATTATCCCTCACACCCATTGTTAATTCAGTTCCTTTTGGTTCCATCCATATCAAAAACTAAAAGGTGTTAACATGAGTGATAAATAGTTAACATCATAGGAGAATTACAATAATCAACAACATAAAATTTATTCAACCCTAAAACCTTTTAACCTTTTAAATCATCAAGTTAACCTGAAATTTATTTAGTTCAACCTATTTAAATCTTAGTTTAACCTAGGTTACTTTTTTTGGGTTATCTTATACTTCTCAACTAATTCATTCAAAGTAACTTGGAAATAAATCCTTCACAGTGGTTCATAATCATATCCCATGGGAGTGTGTATCTAGGTGTGCAGTCTTAGGCCCACTCATAGTGCATTAGAGTGATGATTGAGTTAATTCTCAACCAACCATTTTCCAGGTGATTACACCTAAGTGAATCTATTTCATAGCCACATCCACTTTCTAGTATCTAGATAGGGATGTATTGATAGTAAAACAATCTAATAAAGAATTTTTTAAATATTTTATGATATCATACTATAATTAGAATCAACTATAGGGTTTTCACTATGGTTCTATAACCTTAAATCTATTGGAAACTAAACTAATTTTAAAAAAACCCTTCATTCAGATACCAACTGAGGTGACCCGAACTAATCATTAATTTATTCTAAATAATTTACATAATTAAAAAAATAAAATTCATAATAAAATCAATATACTAATAATTTATAGGTTTAGTGTATTTTAATACTATATATATAAGATAATTATTTTATAGTGTGTGTAAACATTTACCCATAATCTCATCATACTAGGTCTTCTTCTAAACATCTCTTAAGTTAAACTCAACCTGAAGCCCTGGGAGATAGAACCATAAGAAAGGGGTTTGATCAAAGGATTAGTAAGGTAAAAGTAAATATATCAACATGTTACCCAGAGTGAGACCATAAGAATATGAGAAAACATAATCAGGAGATAAATGTCATCTTAAAAGAACATGGAATAATAAAAACACTTAATTTTGAAAGATATAAGAAAAAATAATCACATATGATCAAAAATATAACATAGAGTAAATTCTAGGAAATAATTATACATGGAGAATATCATAGTTCCATATCAAAAGAGTGTGCTGAAAACATAATAATAAAAACAAAACTTTATTGGCTAGGAATTCCCACCTATTTCCCATAATATATTAGGAATCCTAACCTATTTCCCAAAGGATCAAGAATCATGACATGTTTCCCATACAATACCAGACATCAAAACCCGTTTCTTATTCTATAATGCGAATAAATACTCATTTCACCATTATATCATGAGATGTAAATCTTTACCCAATGAATTTAAGGGCTAAATAGGGCCTAACTGTCACTTCATGATTAACTATATACATGTGTTCAATAAGATAATATATAATCATCCCATTATTATAATCTAGAAACAAGAATGATTTTTTCATTACATTTAAAAAGGTATCACATAAATAACCTCATAACCCATATCAATTTATAACAAATTCAATCAACCAAAAGAGTAACTTTATAAAATCATTTAGAGGGTAATTTATAAAACATAACATCATGAAAAATAGACCCCTGTTGAGATAAAGAGTAAAACAAAGGCCAAAATGTAAAAGAGAGTAACAAATCTTATCTTTAAAATGAAATTATGAAGATTACATGATTTGATACATAATTATAATTCAAAATAATAAAGGATAATATTGGTGATAAGTGAAAATATGGACTTTGAAGAAGGATCCATTTATTATAAATCAATACTTAAGAGTATGTGAATTAGTCAAAACATATTATAATTATATCGGAAGTAAAATAATTCAAGTAATGGGATTTTAATTAATAACATATTTTTCATATAGTGATAAATATTTTAACTATTAAAATGGAGATCACTAAATATAGGGAACATTGAAGCTTGAAGTTTAATAAAAACCACACAACTCAAAGAAGTATATTTGAGTTACCAAAGTACATTAACTTTACTATTGATTCTAAAAGAAGTTATTTAAACTCCTATATCTTAAATATAAACATTATAATTACCTATTTAAGAGCCTTATTTATACAAATTTTCATTTATACCCTTAATTTTTAATAATTATCTTTGTATATTATATTTTTATAAATAGGTGTTTATCATTTGTATTAGTTTTATAATAGAGGTGTTAGAATTTTCTTCTTTTACAAAATTTAATAATTAAAAAACCATTAATGTTAATATAATTGATGTTTTATGATGTATTATAATGTTGTAATTCTCTTATATGAGAATTTTGTTTTGTTTTGTGAAAGAAAATTTGGTGATGTACTAGTTTTGGGTTATTTTTCAGTATTGATAGATTACCTTATAATGATATTTAATTTTTATTTTTCATAAAAATTCATATTAATGATATATAATAATATATATCATATATATTCATCAATTATGAACTAAAATAATCCATGAAGGAGGTATAGAAAAAATAGAATGCATCGGTCCATGGAGGCGATAATTCACAAGTATGCATTGATGATGATTTCAGTTTTCAAGGAACATGAGAAAGGATAAATATGGTTATTTATTTAATAAATTTAAACAAGTCATATATATTATACTTATTTATTAAGTTACCCTTTTATACTATCCATGCTATGTAGTGAAGGCAAACAAAAAATGTTTATTCATGGAGACATTAGTTCACACACACGATTAACATTTTGTTTTTATTAAATAGAAACAATGAGGGTGGTTAATGATTATACCATTATTATAATAAAATTTAAGTATACTAGTGACACTTATGTTAACATTGAAGTTTCATTTGAGTAAATTTCATTCGTTTTCAATAAGTATGGGTGAGAATATATCAATATGTGTTGAGGTTTTTAATGTGATGATTGTAGAGTTGTTCTTAAGTTCGAAGACTTGTGAAAATATGGATTCACATTGTAAAAAAAAGAAAATCCATGTAAAATGTAAGAAAATTTTACATCACGAATGAGAAAATAGATTTTAATTTGGATTTACATCATATGGAAATTGGGATACTATTTTAATGGCGTGTATATCAAAAATTGGTCTTACCCACACAAACTAACCTAGGTAGACTACAAACCACTGATGAGGTGGGTATTCAACACCCTATCCATACATCATGGGAAGAATGGGTAAGTAATGTAAGGTTCACCCACAAAATCACATTCATAGGAAAATCCACCACTATGCGGGGCGACCCGATAGCAAATTGGAGCGCCAGTACGGAGCAGTTCCAATAAGTAGGGGGGCAGATCAATAACCAATTCTGGACTGCTACACGCACACCTTGTATATAAGGAAACAAATAAATAAGAGGTTATTTTATGTTGGATTAGAAATACATGGTTACTGTATCTATACATTAAAAATTCATAAATAACTAAAACCGTATGATCTAATCAATCTGGTCATCTGGATCCGTATGATCTAATTACCACATCTTCTTCAAACTCAATCACTAGAAGAGTTATTATCTTCACCAGAATATCTTCATGTAACGTCAACATAATATTTATACAAGACCTACGATCATTGTTTTAGTGTTTTAAAAATTCCAATGTGATCAAAATCACATGAAACTTCATTTTTATGTGTAAATGAAGAACAAAAAGAAGAAATGAAATGTGGAGAAAATACGATATTTTGGAAGATGGTGATTTATTATGTCATTATGGAGAGACGGTGTGCCTTGAAATGAGGTGGTGTGCATGAGCTAAGTTGGTGGTGTAGTTTCATATAAATACCCAAGGCTGAGATCATTTGAATGTATGATTTTACCCCTCATTTGAGATAATTAGTGAGAGCTTGAGGGAGAAATAGGGGACCTCAAAATAGGTGTTTCGCAAGGAGAAGGTTCAGTGAAGCTTTAGATTATGAGAATAAGTCCACAGATAGATGAACTGTGCTTTGAACACTTGTTTGATTTGTGAAGAACTTGGTTTCGTGAAGCAACCAAGATAATATGATCCTCTACACGTCTATCTACTGGTTCTTGTGAAAACTGTTCACTTGGTTTAATTGGAAGAATTTATTTCATGATCAAAGTGAATTTAGTACATATAGGGACCTAGGATTAACATACATGGATATTACATCATTTTAGATGTATATTCAGTACATTAAAAAAAATACATTCTTGAGGACCTTAATAGTTTAGTGTCATTGGAAACATGGAAATAAAATCTTTTATCCTGGTGAAATATCTTCAACATCTCCCATAAAGATCTCCACCTTTATTAGTTCTACCTAGAACATTTATTCAAAACCTGGGGAAAGGAAACATAATAAAGGGGTGAGCTTAGATTCTCAGTAAGGGTAAATAAAGGAAATGCATAATCATAACATAAAAAAAAGGGTATGAAACTTGAGTATAACATTTGAAGATCATACCCTACATACTAGAGATCATAATAAACATTGGTAGTTCATAAGACATAGATCATAAGATAATTAAGAGAATAATTCATGAAATCATAACATAGTAATAAGAAATGTAATTTGTGGCATGCATATAAGAATTGAAATTATTATGTCAAGGCTACCTACCAAGACCTTTAAAACATGTTAGACTTGGGCTACGACCTGTGTACCTACTTTGGGATTTGGATAACAACTCGTGTACCCTATTACTTTTAGGATTGGGATACAACCCATGTAACTTATTGTTTTTAGTCTTGGGATACAACCCATGTACCCTCTTACTTTTAGGCTTGGTCTATAACCCATGTACCTTCTTATTTTTAGGCTTGGGCTACAACCCGTTTACCCTATTACTTTTTGAATTAGGCTACAACCCGCGTACCTTCTTGTTTTTGGGATTGGGATATAACCCATGTTCCATTTTATAACATATAAAAATTATCATTACCCAATTAATTAGAGGTAGGTATAGGTCCTACACATCTCATAATAAAACCATTCATACATGTTCCACAAAATAATAAAACTTTCATTATATCATGAATCGTAAAAAGAGATAGGTTTTATAAACATAAAATCATAACCCATGAAATGAAATGGGTATCGTTAAAATTTCATCACATCATAAACTATGAAATATATAGGTTTCATAATCACTTCATGAAAGCAGAACCCCTGAGAAGAAGTGGGTTTCAAAAGCATAAAACCCGTGGAAGTGAAACGGGTGTCATAAGCTTCATTTCATCAAAAAATAAACCATTCAATCAAGAATATGAATGTAACATTTGGATCATTTCTCACAAGGGAATGAGTAACATCAATGGATGTTATCTTATATGTAAAATAACTTGGAAGGATATTTTTAAAACATTTCATGAGGTAAATATACTTTCTTCTTTGAAAAAGGATTTTAAAACATAAAACCCTTTGAAAACCATTTTACTTAAAAACTTATAAAATAAGATTGAAAAACTTTTGAAAAAAATTTCCTTGAAATTATCTTTTAAAAAAAATTTATTAAAAATTAAAATTTTAAACAAGATAATAAATCTTCAAAGAATTGATGGTGGGTAAATCCGTACATGTTGTACGATGTAAAAAGAATATTCCTTTTACAAAGTAAAAATGTTAGAAAAATGACTCGTTCAGAAAGTGAAAAGAATATTACATTGATGGTAAAATAAAAAATGGGTAAAAATGTATTTTAAAGATTTTATTATAATAGTATAATATTATTGTAAACCCTTTTTAGATAAAATTATTTTAAAGGAACACATATTTATGACCGAATAGAGGCTAAAGTTGGACTTTCTTAAAAATAGTTTCTAAACTATATTATGTAAAAAATAGTATAAAGATGTTACCAATACATGAATATATCATGAATAAATATAGGATATAAAATTTCATGAATTTTCTTGAGGTATGGGTTATAATATTTCATCAAAGGAAGCATAAACATAAACAATCTTGAAAAGTGATGAGATTGTTTTAATAAACTCTTATCACTTGGAAACATGGAATCATACTCTCCATATAAGAAAAAAAATTACATGAAGCTTATAATATCATGAAAATATGTAGATTAATGATATATCATATAAAAGGAAAGTATATACACATCAAAATGAATTTAAGCGCATAACAAAACATGAGTCTCAAAGAAGGAAAATGGAGACAAAATTATTTTACCGATTTGGTAACTTTTTAAACTTAAAACCCATTAAATAAAGGTCTTATAATGGATATTTAAATACCCATAAATTTAACAATAATAATCATTGACTAAATTAATTTTTATTATACACACCACACAAAAGGAATGGGTGGTGAATAAAGTATGTATCTCAAAGAAATAAAAAGAGAGATGAAATTCTCTTACCTTGTGTCTTGACTCTCATCATACTCGTAAAAACCTCATTTATAATAAATATAATTTTATTATAAATCTATCAAAGAACCATATTATTATATATAATAAATTATATGGTTTTATTATGAATTTATATTACCCACTTGTTAACAATTCCATGTTAAGGTCACACTTCAGGTAACATTCCCTTTGTTTTTTCACATGTGTCTTAATTCGTTATATATTTGGTCATTATACTTATATATTGATTTAAAGAAAGCAAAAAATTATATAAATATTATTTATATTAAATATAATTTTATTCTAATAATATATAGAATATATAATTTTGAAATAGAATACACCGATCATGGAGATGGTAAGCCGTACGTGCGCATGAATGTTGTTTCTGTTTTTATTATCATTTTGAAAGAGATAAAGAAAATGAACTATATGTATATGTTTATATAATATCATTAAATTATAATTATAATGTTATATATGTCATATAATTTCACTAAACCCATTCTTAATACATCCTATATAGTGTTTTAACGAATCACATCGCTTTGAGGGGGTGGTATTCCACACTTCCTCAAATGAAATTATCATATTTACAACAAGTGGAAAGTAAAAAGATATGTGTTGTAAAAGTATTAAAGAATATTGAAGAAATTATAAATATAATATATAAAATATATAAATATAGTGACCATCATAATTTCCACCATGATAGGTGGTAAAGGAAAAATAAACAATCATCGTTTAGTGAGGCGGTAGTTCGCCATACACGTAAACAATATATTCGTTACCCATTTGATGAAGGTGTGTGAAATTGTAGGTTTAAACCTTAATATAAAAAATAATAATATATTTAGGATACTGGTGTTGTTATAAAATAATTTAATAAATATATTTGAGGGTATGGAGAATGAAAATAAAAGAAAGGAGCTTGAGAGAAGGCGTTACCTATTAATTGGGTAACTCCTTTTGGTTTGTTCCAAAAGGCTTTCTTGGAAGAATTTTTTCCCAAAGGGAGGATTAAAGGAGGAATTGATGGATTTTGGGAAGTGAATTGGGTAGATATTTTCTGAACCTAAGTGGTTTGAGACGTGTGATGAAGAGGGAGATGTGGAGGCATTTTATAGGGAAGGAGGAGTGACACTCTTGTAAATATTTGAAGAGAGAATTCCACCCATGTTTTACATGTTGAAAGTGGATCCCATAATAATAAAAATTATATAAATGGGAGGATATGGTCTAAATATTCCCATAAAAAGGATTTTTTTACAAGTGTATAGGTTGGTTTGGGCCTTAAGGTTATGATTTAGTCCCTTATTAAGCTTAATTTAACCTCAATCGATGTAGTTAATTTTAATCACTTTCACTAATACTTTTGGTAACAAACTAAGTTGAAATTATTATACATTATAAATTATTATGATTAAAAATTTGTAATATATTTTTCCAACTTCTAATCACATAATTGGTGGAAATTAATTTAAAATTAATCTTGTAGTTGGGTCGACAATGTAGGTTTTTAAAGTAAAGACATTCAAAAGTTGGCTAAGTTTTTATATCCAATTTCAATGTGAAATTTTTCTCAATGAAATAAATTGTATAAATTGATAATTTTTTTATCTAATTTATCTTTGAAACCAATTTAAAATATAATTTAATCTTATAAATAAATTATATGAAAAAGAAGTTTTGAACTAAAATTTCGTGTTTTTAGTTATTCATTAAAAAAAATGAAAACTTACAAAAAAATACCAAAAAATTATCCTTACCTAATTTTTATATTTAAATTTGAAATATGAAGTTTATTTTGACATATTAAGTCTATAAAATTTCCAAAATTGGTATTTAAAATGGGTTCTCCATTAAAAGGCGGTAAAGCTACATTTATAAAAAATATATGTTTTAAGCATAAAATTGGGTTTTTTCTGTATCTTATGTCTATAAAATCTATTGAATGAATATAAAAAATATTTTATTGAATATATAACATATATATTACATTAATATCACTTAATAATTTTATTTAATTTTATTTATTAGGGTAAAATAGCTTTGTGACCATAAAAATAATAATATTTCTTTTTATATTCAATTAGTTATCATATTCAATTATAATTAATTAGAAACCTATGAATTCATATTATATTGTATAAACCATATATTTTTATACATTAGTTAATACTAGTCATAACCTCTAATTTAAATTCTAGGTTATATCTTATTATATTAAATAATTATATTTTAATAATATATTATTGTTTGATAAACTTCAGTCTTACGTGTTCTGTAAGCCATCGAGGAAAGTCATTATTGTTTATAATATGTTATAACCTAGGTGTTTCATGTAGAGAAAGATAATGTTTATGTTTCATATAGTACACGATTAACTTGGTGTTGCGTATAACACAATCCAAACATAGTGCTTTAATATAAAATAAACTATCTTCAGTGTTGCGTGAAATGAAAAGTATCAAAAAAGATAAATTAATTTTGAAAAAATAATTCCCAAAATCTTAGGGTGTTACATTCTACCCCCTTAAAATTATTTTTTCCCTTGAAATTAATCTCAGTTATTAAAGGTTTAATACTTTAAAGTTATTTTCTTAGAAACCTATATCATAAAAATAAATACTAAAACTTCCTTTTAAAAAGGAAAGTTTGAAACATAATGGTCTCCAAAAGTAACATATAACTAGGTTTCAACATGGAAGAACATAGGTGGAAAGTGAAAACATGGACATGGAAGAGAAATATAACCATCATGTTTTGATAGAGAGTGATAGAGAAAATGGTTAGAATAAAGTTAACAATCAGAAATCCATAAATCTATGATGAACTAAGGGACCATCTGATTCATCGAAAAAAATGTATTAGGATAAAATATTTGGTTTCAAGATCCTTTTTCCTAAAGTTAAAATACTTTTAATGAAAAGATATACTTGCATGATTTCAGGACATACTCACCATTTGTTGTTCCTTGATCCACTTCACCTCTATCTCCAAAAAGAAAGGTGAATTTTTCATTCCCAAAGCACTAACAGATCATGAGATCCATGACATGTCATCCCATATATCATCAGTTATCATCAACACCATATTTTTATAATAGGTTATAGAATATGCTTAAATCCTCATGTGGTAAGATAATACTTTATCCTCACAAAATTTATCTAAAGTTTATCTTAAACATACCCAAAATGGTTAACCTTATAACCCTTCCGAAAGATGAAAATAAAAGCTTTAAAAAGAAAGTAATGAAAGTATCTTAACACTGACCCCCCATATATCACAAAGTACCAATTTTTGTCACATTCCAAACATGTGAATACCCTTACTGTATATTCTCTTGAAACATGGTAATAACCTTAACAACCATAAATCCTTTTGGAGAACATGCATGCTCTCTTATTATAATGATTACTGGATATATTCTTTAAATCCAATAAGTTGTAAACTTTATCCTTTATGAAATAGAACACTTTGTTAGTAATCAGTTCTTGGGTAATATATACAATCCAATTTACATATTCATATCCAACATATCTTTATCCAAACATCATTATCTCAACGTCAGACATTAATTAAAGGTTACCTCTCCTTAATCAAAATATCACCTTTCTATGAAATCAATTTTATATTTCTTCATCACCATTAAAAATTTATTTTTCAATCCTTAATGAAAACTTATACTGAAAATAATCATATATTTTACAATTCATATAACATAATCTTTCAATTCCAAAACATAAATACTTCATTCTTCCAACTTTATTCTTAAACCATTACTTAGGCCTCATCAACTTATTCCTTAATAACTATTTCATATAACATGAAATATGAATCATGTCTTAAGGTTCCTCAAACTCAATATAATATTGGTTCTTATGTTTGATATAAAAAATACTAGAATAACATCACATACCTTTCACATGTCATTTGAGGTCTCTTTATCTTCAGAAGTATAACCAATACTGATACCACCTTCCCAATTATATTTATGATATTTCCACTTGGGAAATCAATTCTCATAATACCCATAACTTCCATATCTGAAACATTAAGTGTGAACCATGTTCCTTTGAGTTATCTCCATTGACTAAAACTAGAAGGCATAATATGATAAACATTTATCATATTTGGATACCATATAATCATGAAAAATAACTTATAGGGTGATAAATCATGGATCTTACTTATTTAATCTATGACACCTTAGGTTTATGCTATATTATTAATATTAATCCTCTATTTAAATCCTTAGTGATGGTTCATGAAGATTTTGTGAATTTATAAAGCACATCCCCTGGGAGTGTCAAAGCAGGTGTGCAACAAGGCCCGTTGTCATGTACTAGATTACCCCGAGTCAGTTCCAAAACATCATGTTAGAGTTGTTACATCTAGTTAAATTTATTCCAGATCCACATCCACTTGTAGTATCCATACAAGGATGTATTTCTAGAAAACCACTCACTCTATACTTTACCAAAATTCTAGGACATTTTCCTAAACATTAACTCATTCTTATACTTATCCTTAGAGACAAACCTAGACATATACTTATAAATATACCTAAGAATATCACTAAAGTTTTCTCAACCTAGTTTATAAAGGCTTACTAAAAATTTCCTCTGATACCATGACTCATGTATAACATACATGGATATTAAATCATTTTATATGAATATTCAGTACATTACAAAAAATACATTCTTGAGGACTGTAATAATTTAGTGTATTTGGAAGCTTGGGAACAAAATCTTCTATCCTAGTGAAAGATCTTCAACATATCCCATAAATATATCCACCTTTAGTAATTATACCTAGTACCTTTCTTAAAAATCTAGGGAAAGAATACCTAATAAAGGGGTGATCTTATATTCTCATTAAGGGTAAATAAAGGAAATACATAAACATAACATGTACAAACATGTATGGAACTTGAGAATAACATTTGAAGAACATAACCTACATATTAGAGATCATAATTAAGATTTTAAGTTCATAAGAAATATATCATAATACAATTAAGATAAGAATTCATGAAATCATAACATAGGAATAAGACATAGAATTTTTGGCATGCATATAAAAATTAAAAGTCTTATATCAAGGCTACCTACCAAGAAATTTATAACATGTTAGGCTTGGGCTACGACCCATGTACCTACTTCGAGCTTGGACTAATAACCCATGTAACCTCTTAATTTTAGGTTGGGAAACAACTAATGTACCTTCTCATTTTTAGACTTTTCATACAACCCATAAACACTATTACTTTTAGGATTAGGCTACAAACCATGTATCTTCTTGTTTTTAGGCTTGGGTTACAACCTGTGTACCCTATTAATTTTAGGCTTGGGATACAACCAGTGTACCTTCTTGTTTTCAATCTTGGGATACAACCCATATACCCTTTGAGATCATATAAAAATTATCATTATCTAATAAATTTGAGGGAGATATATGTCCCACTCATATCATAATAAAATCATTCATACAGTTCCACAAGATAATAAAACTTTCATCATATCATGACCCATAAAAAGAGATAGGTTTTATAAAAATAAAATAATAACCCATGAAATTAAATGTCTATCATTAAAATTTCATCACATAATTAAATATGAAATAGACATGTTTCATAATCACGTCATGAAATCATAACCTGTGAGAAGAAGTGGGTTTCAAAAGCATAAACCCCATGGAAGTGAAACGAGTATGATAAGATTCATTCCATCAAAACATAAACCATTCAAGAAATAATAGGATTGTAACCTTTATATAATTTCCTACAATGGAATGAGTAACATCAACAAATGTTATCTTAGATAGAAAATAACATGTAAGGATATTTTTAAAACATTTCTTGAGGTAAATATCCTTTATTCTTTGAAAAATAATTTTAAAATATAAAAACTTTTGAAAACCATTTTCCTTAGAAATTTATAAAAGAATATTTAAAAACTTTTGAAAACCATTTCCTTGAAAATATCTTTTAAAAATTTTTTCTTAAAAATCAACCTTTTAAACATGAAAATAAATCTTCAAATAATTGACAACAGGTAAATTCATACATGTTGTACTATGTAAAAAGAATATGCCTTTTACATGGTAAAAATGTTAGAAAAATGGATCATTTAGAATGAAACAATAATATTTCTTTTAAAACAT
Source organism: Viscum album (assembly GCA_963277665.1). Taxonomy (NCBI): domain Eukaryota; kingdom Viridiplantae; phylum Streptophyta; class Magnoliopsida; order Santalales; family Viscaceae; genus Viscum; species Viscum album. The sequence continues at coordinate 55,159 of CAUJRU010001238.1, read as the reverse complement.
TGGTAAAAGGAAAAAAGGGTAAAAATGTATTTTAAGTATTTTGGGATAATAGTATAATATTCTTGGAAACCCTTTTTAGATAAATTTTTTTTGAAGGAACACATTTTTCTGACCGAGGAGAGGGTAAAGTCGGGATTTCTTAAAAATGTTTTCTTAACTATATTATATACCAAAGAGTACAAAGATGTTACCAATACATGAATACATCTTGAATAAATAGAGGATTGAAATTTCATGAATTTTCTTGAGGGATGGGTAATAATATTTCATCAAAGGATGTATAAAAAAAATCTTGAAAAGCAATGAGATTGTTTTAATAAACTCTTATCACTTGATAACTTGGGATCATACTCTCCATATAAGAAAATTAAATTACATAAATATTATAATATCATAAAAATATATAGATTCATGATATATCATATAAAAGGGAAGTATATACACCAGAAAATTAATTTAAGTTCATAACAAAACATGAGTCTCAAAGAAGGAAAATTGAGACAAAACTATTTTAACAATTTGGTAACTTTTGAAACTTAAACCCCATTAAATAAAGTTCATATAATGGATATTTAAATACCCATAAATTTAACTATAATAATCACTAAATACATCCATGGTTAGTATAAAAACCACACAAAAGGAATGGGTGGTGAATAAAACATGTATCTCACAGAAATAAAAGTGAGATGAAATCCTCTTACCTTGTGTCTTGAATCTCATCGTACTCATAAAAACCTCACATATAATAATTATAAGTTTATTATAAATCTATAAAAGAACCATATTATTATATATATTAACTTATATGGTTTGATTATGAATTTATATTACCCTCTTGTTAATAATTCCATGTTAATGTTATGCTTCAAGTAATATTTGCTTTGTTTTTCGCATGTGTCTTAATTTATTATATATTTGGTCCTTATAATTATATCATTATTTACAGAATGTAATCTATGATATAAATATTATTTATATTTAATATATGTGTATTATAATAATCTATAGAATATTGAAGTATCAAATGGAATACACTGATCATGGAGATGACAATCCATACGTATGCATGAATGCTGTTTCCACTTTTATTACTGTATTGAAAGAAGGAAATAAAATGACCTACATGTATATATGTATATAATATCATAAAATTAGAAATATAATATTATAAATATCATATAAGTTCAATAAACCCATCCTTAATACATTACATGTTGTGTGTGAACGAATCACATCTCTTTGAGGGAGCGGTAGTCCACACTTCCTCAATCGAAATTATCATATTTACAAAAAATGGAAAGCTAAAAGATATTTGGTGAAAAGGGAATATAGAATATTTAATAAAAAATAAACATAATATATAACAAATATAAGCACAGTGTGTAATGGCCCGGACCTCTCCGGTCCATTACTTTGTAAAAATTTTATGTGGTCAAACACGACGAGTATTATAATAAATTTTTTTGATAATAATAATTGATAATGGTGGAATGAAAATATTTGGTGTTAATTAGATTAAATGGTTTTAATTTAATCATTTTTAAATAAAAGAAATAAAATTAAATGTATTTAATTCAATTAGGGGAGGTGCATGGTTTCATTTTTATTTATTTAAATTTTAATAAATAATAAATTATGTGTGTAATGGGAATATAATGGGAGGTGCATGGAATAAATTATAAAGGAATAAAATATAATAAATGAGTCGCATGTAATAAATTATAAATGAATGAAATGCATGGGGCGCAACCCCTTATGGGTGAATCCAACTTGTATTTTGGAATATTAAATTAATTATAATAATATTCATTTAATAGATTATAAAAAATAATAAAATGATAATGAAGAATGGAAGGGGTTCCCAACCAGTGCGTGAATATCATGTGATGGGAGAGAGGGGGTAATTATAAGATAATAATGGGCGTCAATAATAATAATATTTATTAATGATAATGATGGTGACCGATTGATGAAATTGAAAGAGGATTTATTACTATTATATTAAATAATAAATGGTAATGGTGGATTTTAGTGTGTGATTTATTAAATGGAATGGTTTTAATTTAATATGAGAATAACCATGGTAAACTAATTTAATAGGATTAAATTAGAGCATTAATGATGGGTGTTATTATTATTAATTTTATTAATAATAACATTGAAGTGATAATGGAGTAAAGTCAAGGGGAGGTGCCACTTTTGGTGGAGTGGGAGAAGAAATAGTGAATCTTAAAAGAGATTGGAGAGAGAAAGAGTTTAAAGAAAATAAAGATTTAAAATTTAAATCAATAAAATAAATAAGGAAATCAATCAAGGTGGAATGGTGTGATGCACACCAAATTGGGGAGATTTTGTGCGTGGATTTTGAATGTGATAATTTAAGGAATTAAATTAAATTAAATTAAAAATAATAATAATATAATAATATAATTATTATTTTCATTGGGAAAACTGAATTTTGACAGTATATTCCTCATGCGACCTCAGTTTCACAAACCGTCAGCGACAACGTAACCCTGAAATTATGATGGTCATTTTAAGACCAATGATGAATAACTTTTTATGAATCATGTCTCGGGTCAATAAAACACCTATTATTAATTGAAGTTATTATTATCATTAAACGCATGGAAACTGCGTGACGTGTCGTGTGTTGACCAGTCAAACAATGTAACAGTTGTACGGTCATGTCGTGTATTCATTAATACACACTACATACCATTTTACCTTTTCGTTTCCTATATAAGAGAGGGTCACATGTTATTTACGGACCCTCTTCTTCCCCGCATGACGACGCTCCCAGATGACCCAAAACCCTTCCTCCTATCTTCTTCATCCGGACTCCGATCGTCGATCTGTCGGTGGCTGTAGGATTGTGTCAACGAGGCGAACACTGTGCACCTCATTCCATTACCTCTTATTTTACTTCCTCTTCATAGTTTCCTATTGAGGAAATTGCTGCTATTTTATGAGAATGACACTCTTTGACGAACGTCATCATAATGGTACGTTCTACCCCATTCTTATTCCTTCCTCGATCTCCTCTTTCTGTTCCTCCTTGCCATGCTATGACAAGTGACACCTTAAACCTTAATGGAGTCTCTCTTGGTTGTTAGTGCAGTTGTGCCGCAATGTCCACGAGAGGAATTAGTCATTGGGAGGAGTGATTGAAATCCTCGTGGTGGTTGTTCTTGCAGAAGGACATCAAAAAATGTCCAAGTAGGGATCTTACCTTAGTCTATCTTTTTTTTGTGCATCATGCGGGGTGGGTATCCTCTTTTTTTCATGAGATATAGTTGAACTAGTAAATAAAGATAATAACTGGTTAAAAAATGGGTTTGGGGAAATTTTGTTGATATTGTTGTTTTATTTCCATCAATGCTTATCATTTGATTATGTTGTGAATTCAATAGGCTTGTGCCTACTGAAAATCACGGTCGTTGGGGGCCTTTGCTTGCACAATTAAATGTTTCCCTATTTTTCTGGATTGTTTTGCGGATTTAATTTCATAGAATGTGGAAATTGATTAATCATGCAAAGATGTCTGATTAAATGAATACATGGAACCCTTTTATGGTCACCCCAGTTAAACTAAATGAAAGAATGAATTTGTGGGTGCTGGTTGGGGTTTAATTATGTGAAGGGGTGTTTCATGAGTTGTTGTGGAACGTGTGAGTAGAAGAGATGTGGTTGGCTAGGTTGTGGGTAGGCGTGTATGATATGGTTGTGATGGGCAATGAAGATTGTGTAAATGGTATCAAAGGGATGATGATGTGGTACGAGTTTTGTTTCCGATGTGTTTGTGGTTATGGTGGTTGGCAGTAGGGCTGAAGGGAGGGGTTGTGCATATAAATAAAAGTGGAAGAGTTAACTAATGAATTGTGGGGAATGGTAGTTGATTAAATACGGAAAATCAATTGAATTGATTGGCTGATAAAATAAAATGGTATTGTGTTGCTTGTGTTTCCCTAACTTTATTTGTGGTTGGTAGGGATATGTTTTACGAATGATTGATCTGGTTTGTTTGTTGTTAGTTTCTCAGTAGTTAAGGAACTGATAAACTAAAACTGTTGAAACATGAAAAGATTAATGGGGTTTGGGGCTGTTTATTGTGTGCATACTTTCAAGGTAGCAGTTCCGAGGCATGTGCTCAGATCTTTTGTGTAGAAGCCTTAGGATGGGATGAGTGGTTGATATAATTATATAAATCTGCACGTTTTATGTTTCATTGCGCACCCCAACCATGTTGAGAACTAAGTGCCGAACACCCATGGGATGGGGGGGGGGTGAGATTCTCAAACATCTAAAGGATGGCTGGTTATTGTTCTTCCCTGTGCTCCCTCTTCCAGGTTCTATAGCCCAAGATCATTCGGGAAGGTTACGATAGATGTTTCCCAAGAGTCTTCAGGACGAGGATGTGATATGTTCCCAGGTGTCTTCGGGATGATATGTGATGTGGCTCCAAGGTTTCTTCGGGATGATATGTGTTTATGGATGAGGATTGAGTGCTGGCGGGATACTATGAGCTTCATATGGCTAGGTTGTGGCACTATCTCTGGAAGAGGGGGAAGCATCAGAGCGTTAGGCGTGAGGTCTTGAGTAGTATTTAGTGGGAAGGTGGTGTGGGGTACCCATACTTTGATAATATTACTATACTACTCTATTGACTTGTGATATTTGGTGAGTGTGGCTTGTAAGGTTGGGTGGATAGATTCCTTGCTAGGCTTTGGTTCCTTCTGTTTTCTCACGGGGCATTAGTATGTCTCCCAACTTGTGTATGAGAGATTTAGGTTTTCCTACTGAGTATACTTGTATGCTCACCCTACGTTTACTTTGAGGTTTTCATGAGGACTTCAGGGACTGTGTGGGACCTTTCTAATTGGGCGTTGGAGTTTTCTGGTTGCAGTTTTTGCTTTCTTTTTTTTGGAATCGTACTTTGGAGCTTTTCTTGTACTTGTAATTTTGTTTCAGTATTGTATAAATCATGCAGATGGGTTTGGTTTTGGGTTTATTTTCATTTAATTGTTCCTTTTTCTTTTTGTGTTTGACTCATCCTATTTCCCAATCTTAAATAATAAAAATGGTAATGCCTCCCATATTTGTGAAAACTCATACCCTTTGTGCTACTGGCCACTCCGGGGCCTACTGGAGGTGAGACTCGGTGGTCATTATCTCCCTTTCACCATTGCCATCTCAGGAGGGGAATCTTTGGTGGGAGGGGGTCGTGACAGAATGGTATCAGAGGCTGATGGTTGAGAGATAGGATGTAGTATGGAGTTAGGCACAGTGAGGATTGCATGGGACAGTAGGGCAACAATGTTGGATGATCTTGGTGCGTGACATAGGCTAGGGAAGACCGACTAGGACATGGGATTTTAGGGCCCACTGTGATTTGATGCAAGGACTCTGAGCTTACCGAATGACCAAGTAATGCTACATTGATTGTAGGGTAGATAACCTAGGAAAGGTACATGCATCATCATGATTTGTGTTTTACTTGATTTGGGTGTTATGGGAAATAAATAAAAATAAAATGATAAAATGAAACCTTGAGAAAATTTCCTAGCTACTTGGGCTTAGGCATTCTTTGTTTACCGTACAGCTATGGAACCTAGACGCCATTCTCGGGTGACTCAGGCAGTCGAGGCCCAGCAGATTTAGACATTCGATCAGCTGAGGATTGACCGAGATGAGGAAGATGACTTGTGGAAGCGCACATTTCATTCTTTACAATGACAGAACTTGAAGAAGTATGAAGGAAACACTTCATATACGGAATCAAAGAGTTGGTTGGAGGAACTCGAGATCACCTTTGGGCTGATCAGGGCTCCGTCAGAGTACTGGGTTCCTCTAGTAGTAAGCCAACTATGAGTAGCGACGTGTCAGTGGTGGATGCTTTACCTTGGGGAGGGGAAGGAGACAAAAGTTCTATGGACCAACTTTGAGAAGGAGTTCCACGAGAAATTTATTTCCTCGAAGAGGAAGGCTGAGAAGAGGCAGAAGTTTTTGTCTCTCCAACAAGGAAGTATTTTGGTGTGGGAACTAGGGGTCAAGTTCAAGGATCTCCTCCATTTTTTCCCCGAATCTCTTTCCAGATGAGGATTCTCGAGGCAGACATTTAGAGGAGGGACTTCACCCCTCTTTTCGGTGCGTGGTGACCCCTTTCACCTTACAAACGTACCTAGAAGTACAGAAGAAGGAAGAGATAATCGAGAGGATGCAATTGAAATTAGTCCCACCACGAGAGAGGAGTCACCCAAGTTCGTCCAAGAAGGAGGCAGTCAGTAGTAGATCCCTAACAACAGGACCTTCCAAGTTTCGACCAGCAGGCAGCATAATTCAGCAGGTCCCATACCAATCTCACGATTTCCGCCCTTTTTCTATGGGTCATGGACCGAGGTGCATTGCATGTGGGAATCGTGGGCATCTTGGTAGACATTTCCCTTTTCAGACTCAGTATGGAGGGACTGGCCAGGTTCATCCCCAGCCCCAGCAGTAGTTCCCAGCCCGACCCTTCCAGTAGCAACAGTCTCAAGTCCCTCCAAGGGGAGCTGGAGCAGGTGGTGGCCAACCACAGGGAGTTCCTCAAGGAACCCAACCAGGACGTGGTCAAGGAGTTGGACGTCAACAGAGAGGAAGAGGAGTGGGATGTGAATAGTTGCACACAACAGAAGCGGTAACTCTAGAAAGGCCAGATATCGAGAGATATGTTTTTGGTTTTACTTAAATGCTCTCATTTATGTTTTGTTTAAATTCAGGAGCATCACACTCCTTTTTTGAAACTCATTCTCGCCCATGATTTGGGCCTGGACCTTGTTTTTCATGAGTCTATAATGCTAAGTTGTTACCCTCTTTCCTTTAAATGTGTGTGAAGAGTCCTAACATGTGGGGAGAGGTGAACCTGATCCCTAATCAAGATGCATTAATGTGGATGCGATTAAACCCATGCAGGTGAGTCAGTACCGCCCAAAGAGGATAGTTTCTTGACATGGGAGAAGGAATTCCCCAATCCATGTGTTGGGGCAGCGTGTTGCTTGTTTTGTGCGGTGTTGGGGGCAGTGTGTGTATGAGAAATCCTAAATTATAGGGGTGGGAGGACCTAATCCAAAATTAATATGCATTAATGTGGATGCGATTAAACACGCACAGGCTAGTCAGTGCCGTCTAAAGCAGATAATATCTCTACATGGGGGAAAGAATTCCCTAACTCAAATAATTAGGATAGTGGTTGGATTCCTGTTATGATGAGATCCCTGAGAGGTATCTTGTGGGGTGGTTGTTCGGACCTTTCCCCTTTTTATGGGTTGGTTTCTAATTCTCAAGGATGAGAATGTTTTGAGAGGTATCTGATGTAATGGCCCGGACCTCTCCGGTCCATTACTTTGTAAAACTTTTATGTGGTCAAACATGACGCATGCTATAATAATAATTTTTGATAATAATAATTGATAATGGTGTCATGAAAATATTTTATGTTAATTAGATTAAATGGTTTTAATTTAATCATTGTGAAATAAAATAAATAAAATTTAATGTATTTAATTCAATGAGGGGAGGTGCATAGTTTCATTTTGATTTATTTAAATTTTAATAAATAATAAATTATGTGTGTAATGGGCATATAATGGGAGGCGCATATAAATTATAAAGAAATAAATTATAATAAATGAGATACATGTAATAAATTATAAAGGAATGAAATGCATGGGGCGCAACCCCTTATGGGTGAATCCAACTAGTATTTTGGAATATTAAAATAATTATAATAATATTCATTTAATAGATTATAAAAAATAATAAAATGATAATGAAGAATGGAAGGGGTTCCCAACCTGTGTGTGAATATCATGTGATGGGAGAGAGGGAGTAATTATAAGATAATAATGGGCATCAATAATAATAATAATAATTAATGATAATGATGGCGACCCGTTGATGAAATTGAAAGAGGATTTATTAGTATTATATTAAATAATAAATGGTAATGGTGGATTTTATTGTGTGATTAATTAAATGGAGTGGTTTTAATTTAATATGAGAATAACCATGGTAAACTAATTTAATGGGATTAAATTAGAGCATTAATGATGGGTTTTATTATTATTAATTTTATTAATAATAACATTGAAGTGATAATGGAGTAAAGGAAAGGGGAGGTTCCACTTTTGGTGGAGTGGGAGAAGAAATCGTGAATCTTAAAAGAGATTGCAGAGAGAAAGAGTTTAAAGGAAATAAAGATTTAAAATTTAAAGCAATAAAATAAATAAGGAAATCAATCAAGGTGGAATGGGGTGATGCACACCAAATTGGGAAGATTTTGTGCGTGGATTTTGAATGTGAGAATTTAAGGTATTAAATTAAATTAAATTAAATTAAAAATAATAATAATATAATAATGTAATTATTATTTTCGTTGGGAAAACTGAATTTTGACGGTATCTTCCTTGTGCGACCTCGGTTTCATGAACCATCAGAGGTAGTGTAACACTGAAATTATGACGGTCATTTTAAGACCAATGATGAATACCTTTTTATGACTCATTTCTCGGGTCAATAAAACACCTATTATTAATTGAAGTTATTATTATCATTAAACACATGGAAACCGCATGACGTGTCGTGTGTTAACCATTCAAACAATGTAACAGTTGTACGATCATGTCGTGTATTCATTAATACACTCTGCGTACCGTTTTACCTTTTTCTTTTCCTATATAAGAGAGGGTCATGTGTTATTTACGAACCCCTCTTCTTCCCCACATGGTGACACTCCCAGATGACCCCGAAGCCTTTCTCCTATCTTCTTCATCTAGACTCCGATCGTTGATCTGTCAGTGGCTACGGAATCGTGTCGATGAGGCAAACATCGTGCACCTCGTTCCATTCCCTATTCTTCGACTTCCTCTACACAGTTTCCTACTGAGGAGATTGATGATATTTGATGGGAACGGCGCTCTTTGACGAACATCATCTTAATGGTACGTTCTAACGCATTCTTATTCCTTCCTCGATCTCCTCATTCTGTTCCTCCTTTCCATGCTATGAAAAGTGACACCTTAAACCTTAATGGAGTCTCTCTTGGTTGTTAGTGCGGTTGTTCCACAACTTCCACAGGAGGACGTAGTCGTTAGAAGGAGTGATCAAAATCCTCGTGGTGGTTGTTATCACAGAAGGACATCAAAACTTTTTCAAGTAGGGATCTTACCTTCGTCTCTCTTTTTTTTGTGCTTCATGTGGGGTGGGTATCCTCTTGTTTTCGTGAGATATGGTTGAACCAGTAAATAAAGATAATAACTGGTTAAAGAATAGGTTTGGGGAATTTTTTTTGATATTGTTTTTTTATTTCCATCAATGCTTATCCTTTGATTATGTTGTGAATTGAATAGGCTTATTCCTACTGAAAATCGCAGTCATTGGGGGCCTTTGCTTGTGCAATTAAATGTTTCCCTATTTTTCTGAATTGCTTTTTGGATGGAATTTCATAGAATGTTGAAATTGGTTAATCATGTAAAGTTAGATGATTAAATGAATACCTGGAACCCTTGTATGATCACCCCAGTTAAACTAAATGAAATAATGAATTTTTGGGTGCTGGTTGGGGTTTAATTATGTGAAGGGGTGTTTCGTGAGTTATTGTGGAATGGGTGAGTAGCAGAGCTGTGGTTGGCTGGGTTGTGGGTTGGCGTGTATGATATGGTTGTGAGTGGAAATGAAGCTTTGGTAAATGATATCAAAGGGATGATGATGTGGTATAGGTTTTGTTTCCGATGTGTTTGTGGTTATGGTGGTTGGCATCAGGGCTACAGGGATGGGTTGTGCATATGAATAAAAGTGTAAGAGTTAACTAATGAATTGTGGGGCATGGTAGTTGATTAAATATGAAAAATCAATGGAATTGATTGGCTAATAAAAGAAAATGGTATTGTGTTTCTTGTGTTTCCATAACTTTATTTTTGGTTGGAAGGGATATGTTTTAGGAACGATTGATCTGGTTTGGTTGTTGTTAGTTGCTCGGTAGTTAAGGAACTGATAAACTAAAACTGTTGAAACATGAAAAGCTTAATGGGTTTGGTGTTATTTATTATGTGCATACTTTCGAGGTAGTAGTGCTGAGGCATGTGCTCAGATCTTTTGTGTAGAAGCCTTAGGATGGGCTGAGTGGTTGATATAATTATATAAATCTGTACATTTTATGTTTCTTTACGCACCCCACCCATGTTGAGCACTACGTGCTGAACACCCATGGGACGAGGGGGGGGGGGTGAGATTCTCAAACATCTAAAGGATGGATGGTTACTGTTCTTCCCTATGCTCCCTCTTCCAGGTTCTATAGCCCATGATCCTTCGGCCAGGTTACGACAGATGTTTCCCAACAATCTTTGGGATAAGGATGCGATATGTTCCCAGGTGTATTCGAGATGGGATGTGATGTGGATCCCAAGTGTCTTCGGGATGATATGTGGTTATGGCTGAGGATTGAGTGCCGGTGGGATACTATGAGCTTCGTATGGCCAGGTTGCGGCACTAGCTCAGGAAGAGGGGGGAGCATCAGAGCGTTAGGCATGAGGTCTTGAGTAGTATTCAGTGGGAAGGTGGTGCGGGGTACCCATACTTTGATAATATTACTACACTACTCTATTGAATTGCGATATTTGGTGAGTGTGGCTTGTAAGGTTGGGTGGATAGATTCCTTGCTAGGATTTGGTTCCTTATGTTTTCTCACAGGGCATTAGGATGTCTCCCCACTTGTGCACGAGAGCTTTAGGTTTTCCTACTGAGTATACTTGTATTCTCACCCTACGTTTACTTTGAGGTTTTCAGGAGGACTTCAGGGACCGTGTGAGACCTTGCTAGTTGGGCGTCAGAGTTTTCTGGTTGCAGTTTTTTCTTTCTTTTTTTGGTATCGTACTTTGGAGCTTTTCTTGTACTTGTACTTTTGTTTTAGTATTGTATAAATCATGCACATGGGTTTGGTTTTGGGTTTATTTTCATTTACTTGTTCCTTTTTCTTTTGGTGTTTGACTCATCCTGTTTCCCGATCTTAAATAATAAAAAGGGTAATGCCTCCCTTATTTGTTAAAACTCATACCATTTGTGCTAGTGGCCACTCCGAGGCCTACTGGAGGTAAGACTCGGGGGCCATTATCTCCCTTTCACCATTTCTAGCTCAGGAGGGGCATCTTTGGTGGGAGGGGGTCGTGACACAGTGTCCATCATAATGTTCACTATGAGAGGTGGTAAAGGAAAAATGAACAATAATCATCTAGGGCGGTGGTATTTCATTGTACAGGTAAATAATATGTTCATTACCCATTATATAGAGGTTTGTGTAAGCATAACATCTCTAGTTTTAATAAATAAACACTATGTTCAATAGCATACATGATACACTACATCAATCTTAAAAAAACAACGAAATATTATTATTTAAATGTTACCATTATAACCTAGCCATTGCAAAGGTGGGAATGAATAATATCAATTAAATTATGAAAACATGGTTTACAAATGATTAAATAATTATCCATTGGTTACCAAATTTATTAGAAATGGAAATAAAAACCAATTAAATGTAAAGAATGTGTTTTTTATGAAAACCTATTTAAAAAGATAATAATTATGTTTATAAAATAATATCACTCTTTATGGATTTTTATTTAATGAAAAATATATGTTATATATTCAATGTAATATTTTAAATTCATCTGATATGTTTTATAGATATTATATAATAGAAAATTTAATTTTTTAAATAAAAGAAGTATTTTTCTAAAAATGGAGTTTTACCGCCTTTTGATGGGGAACCCTTTTTAAATTTATTTTTTGACACCTTTATATATTATATTTTACAAAATAAACTTCTTATTTATAATAGAGACATAAAAATTTACTTTGGATGAATTTTTGATATTTTTCTGATAACTATCAAGTTTTGATGAATAGTAAAATACACCAAATCTTAATTAAAAACAACTTTTTCCATAGAGATAATTTATATGGTTAAGGAATATTATTTAATGATTTTAAATTATAAATAGAATATATTTTTATCATTTATTATAATTTAGGTCATTGGTTTTAATTCTATATTGAATGCAGATGTAAAAATATTTCAATCTTTTGCAATATTTGAACTTTTAAAAACCCGCTTTCTGGTTTTGACAACGGAAATTAATTTCAAATTAATTACTAAAATTTCTGTATTTTGAATTTGAAAAAATGAAATCCATATTTGGAATCAAAATGTCCAAATTTTGTAAACAATCACCTTTTATTTTTGGACATGATGAACAATAACTTCATTAATTTTTTTTATTTACTATGGTTAAAGGGAAAATCAGGTAAATAAGGGTAAAAAATAATATTATAATAATATAAAACTATCCTAACACATGTCCTAATCCTATTTTATGAGATATGTCTGACCATGATCATCCTTGGGCCGATCTTAGGTACCCGTGGAGCCACTTGGGTGTAATAATGTCATGTTATAATAATTGATTTAAAGTAAAGGGAAATATAACTTAAAAATGTATCTCCTAACCAAAAAATTTTTAATTTGGTTTATATAAATGATCTCTTAGACAATAAATATTCATTAGAAATATAAAAATATTTCATACATCATGTTATTTTATTTATATTTTTTATACATTATATAAATAAATTTATTTATGACACAATGATGATGCAGTGATTACCTTATTAATGAAATATTCAAATAAATGATATTATAAATATTATAATAAATGTAATTTTAAATTTTTGATTCCATAAAATAATTTTATATATTTTTATGATGTGTTATATTTGATTTAATTATTTTTTTGAAGGAATAAATTTGTTATTACATTTAAAAAATCAATTACTAAATAGTGTCAAAATTGACATAAATGAGTTTTTAAAACAAATACTATTTTATTAAATGATATAATAGCCCTAAAAATATATTATTAAGAAAAATTACTTATATAATGTTAAATTTTTTATTAATGATCCACTTTTGGTTCTCTTGGAATTTCATAGTAACTATAGTAACCATATATTATGAAAATATAAGAAGACATGGTAAGAGTTAATGTTTTTAACTAAGGGTTAAAGCTCGAAGATAAGGTTAATTTTGTGACCTAAACATATCTAAAACCTATTGGTTGAGATTATTTAGACCCATAATAATATTATTCAAGAAATATATCACTTTTTAGCTATTATAATTCTAAAATAAATTTATAATAAATAATATTTCAAGACTTTCCTAATGTCCTTCTCCTCTCTCTTATAAAAGGCCACCACCTCTACCCACTTACTCAAACCTCCCAATATTTTTGTCTCATACAAATTATACTAAAATAAACTCCAAAAATACCTAAATTACTCTTATAATCCTTACCTTGGGCATAATAAAATTCAATAATTCCTTTTGGCTCAAATCAAAAGGATTTACCTGATTTATAGGCGACATCTTTTCTCAAGCTCCTTTCCTTTATTTTCATTATCCAACCCCCTAAACTCTATTTTTTACATTATTTTATAAAAAAAACCAGTATAAAAAATATACTAAGATATTTTTATGCTATGTTTTTGACCTACATTTACACACACCTCTGTCTAATGGATATAAAACATACTGTGTCTCTGTATGGAAAACTACTACCTCACAAAACAATGATTGTTCAATTTTATCCTACCACCTATCATGGTAGAAATTATTATGGAAATATATTTAAAAATTATATATATTATATTTATATTTTCTATATTCTTATTTATTTTTTATTTACAATATACCTTTATGCTTTCCATAATGTGTAAATATGCTAATTTCATTTGAGGAAGTGTGGACTACCGCCCCCTCAAAGTGATATGACTCGTTCATGATACTCATGGAATGGATAAATTATGGTTTTAATAAAATTATATAACATATATAAAATATATATTATACTGTAAATACCATATACCTATGTATCATTTAGTTTTTATTCTATTAATATGACAATGAAATGAAAGTAGCATTCATGCGTAGGTACGACCTACCGTCTCCATGAACGGTGCATTTCATTTATTATATAAAAATATCATGGACTATTATAAATACATATATACTTTATATATATGATATTTAAATCATGAATAATATTTTGGAGATGATGTAATTTTTACAGTGTGAACAATTTACATCAAAACAAGTTCATTTTTGACTCAAGTATCGAACATTGACAAAACGTCCGATATGAACTCAAATAATTAACTAATTGTTATAGCATGGTACTAAGTGATATAAAATGAATAATAAATATTAAAAAGTTTCTAAATAAAGTATAAATTAACCTAAATTTATTATTCAGGAACACAAAGAATGAATGAGACAAGTCAGATTCGAGGTAAGGGAACTTCTTAACCCAATTTACAATCTTTGGGTTGATCTTCTACTTCTTGATTATGTCGGGATATGATTATGTGAGAAATGAATTTTGATATCTTATCTTGTATTTATACTTGATTTATGGGTATTTATATTCAATTCATATAATCAATCTATTTTATCAAAAAAATGGTCTTTTTAAGAGAATCTACCACCCTTCTCTTTTCAAGCACTCCTTTTATGTTATGCATTCTTAATTTATATTTTCTTATGTTGGGATTTGTCATTAAATACCCCCCTTACCATAAATATTATTTACAAATTACAAGAGACCTTTTTTCTCTCAATCAACTCATTTTATGAATTTTTAAGTGACATTGTTAGGCTACTAAAATTTCTTTAGGGAAATCTTAACTCAATATCCATTCATTGAGTTAAATATTCATGTCATTGGTTTTGTTTTTCAATTAATATGTGTGAATTACATATGATTGTTTTACACTGAATATCCACTTATATTGGGCATATTTATATTTTTCACACATAATTATGGCATTGATTTATCATTAATATAAGGATACAATCTTTGTAAGGGATGTCGTCTCAATTTACATTCCCTTGAGACGTATTTGTTGTTATGAACCAATTCACTTTTATATGGTGTATATACTTCCCTTTGACATATTATATCATGAATATCCTTATTCTCATGATATTATAAGTTTTGTTTAATGCTATTATTTAATTATTTTGATTCCAGTATTTTTCATGTGGTAATGGACTCTTTAACAAAAACATCATTTTAAATGTTTTAAAGATTTATTATTATAAATCTTTCTCATTAATGTTCATGTTTTCAAAATGGTTTCAAGGATTTATTTACATGAACATTAAAGTTTTAAAATTTTAATTAATTTAAAATTTTCAAAGTGGTATGGGACAATTTGATTCAAAAATATTCCTTTTAAATGTTTTAAATGTGTTTTTTTAAAAATGGATTGATTATGTTAATATCTTGAAATGATATATTGTGAATGAAAATGTGGAAAAGTTATTTTTTATTTAAGATATTTTTATGTTTTATGATTTTGTTACGGTTCTTGGTCATTACTTATGTATACGGGTGGTTCCGTGATAAACTGAGGGGGGTGAGCTCGTGAAAGCTCTCCAATGCACTGGGTAATGTGACAAAGGTAAATTTTAAGGTTTCTCTTAAGAGATTTAAGGAATATAATGTGATGTATATTCCAAACGTAACCACGAAGGTTACTTCCTATGTAGGTGGGAAATCTACAATGTAAGTATGATATGGATTCCACAAGTTACCTTTATGTTTTATGATTTATATGAAGTTTTGTATAAATATTATGATTACATGATGTAAGATAAATAGTTTATATTTTATGGGTGAAAATTATGATTTTGTGAAAATGTTTTCATGTGGTTTAAATATTAATGGAATAACAGTTTTATTCATTATTTTATATTCCTTAATGATATTTTTATTCTCTTCCAAAGTTTTTGAAATGTTTTCCATAGGGTATAAGGATAGGTAAGAGAGAGAAAAAACTCAAGAATATTTTTATCAAGAAAAAGAAATCATGTTTTGTTTAAAGGGTTTCCTTTAGTGTAAAAAGTGGATACTAAGTGTAATTTTCAACATGTAATGTCTGGGTCTATTATGTAATAGTTAAGACCTAATTCTCTAAATATCTAAACCTGAAAAGATCCTCAATGTGATTGAAATTCAAATTATTTACTTAACTCAAGATTAAGTAATGTTTAAGGTTAGGGCCTTATAGTTGGTATCATAGGTCGGTTTAGACAAATTTAGGGATTAAGAGTTTTGTATAACCATATGGTAAGTCTCTATGTCTATTCTTTCAGTTAAATCCTTATTTTATAACTTTTTAAAATCAAGGAATGTCAGTTACAAATGGAAAGAGGAGGATCTCAAACCACATTATTATCTCTTCCTGATGAATTTCTTGCAATAATTATTTCAATGTCATGTTTTGATGATTGTGAAACTTTTTTTTCGCATACAAATCACCTATAAGTAATTGTTTGAGATATCAAACACCTACACTATACTTCGATACCATAGTGGATCATGAGTAGTATTTAGTCAAATCTTATTTTATAAATATTCTCATATTTTGCAGAAAGGTAAATATTATCATGGAATATTCAAATATTTTACCTTATCATAAGATTTTTAAGTATATTATGATTTTGAAAAATGTGCTGAAGAAGGAGACCCTTGCATTACCTATTTATATTTTCTTTTAAAATATAGTATTTCAGCACATAATTATGGTATTTTAAAAGTACCATTGATTGAATGTTTCAACTTAATCTCAGTATGATTTTTTTATAAAAATAAAGTTTTATCAGATGTTTTGGAATTATATTTCATACATGACTATTTTTGAAACTATTTTTCTATAAACAACCATATGAACCAAATTGTACAAGGAGTATTTGGATAGAGGATGAAAATGATTTTGAAGAATCTCTAAATCATTTTTGTAATGCATGGACTTTTTATCTAAGTGAACAAGATGATGATGAAACCAGGTGGACACCATAATCAAGGTATGATGTTCTTTCTATTAGGAATAGTTTTATTTAATCATATAAAGGTGAAATAAAAAAATTTCAATATATATAAGACTTCATGGATTAAGATGTTTAGGTAATTATGAGTTTGGATGAAAATGATATGTATAAGACAACCATTGAGGTTAAAACATGTGAGGGTTATTTTTGAGTTTTAAAAAAAATAGACAAACCAAAAGATGGGTGACAACCCATCACGTCTGGAAAGGCTGCGAGAATCGAACCCACAACCGAATGGCGGCAAGGGCGCATTGTTTACCACTGAACTACATGAAGTCCTTGGTTAGTATTGTAACGACCCTGACCCGGCCAGCCACCCGTACAGTGCCAAATGGGTCAGGTGTCACTACCTTAGGCGCACCTCCCCTGAATGCCAAAGGCAGCCGACTAGCAGCGAGGGTATGAATAGGTATAGTGGGGAGGCTATACCCTCTAGGAGGATCATAATATGGGTACTGGTCTGAGTGTAACAGTAAAGATGGAGCGGAAATAAATGACTCAGCAGACTCGAACCAGACCCGCAGAGTGGAATCATATCCAATATCAATAAACAGCGGAAGCAATATAGGAAACAACTGCATTGGAAAGTAAACTGAACAACATACCAGCAATCAACTGTAACAACTACTGTAAACAAACAAGCATTCTAATAAAATGTGACAATTACTGAACAGTAAAACATGCATCCAAAGCTGGTCATACTCAACTGAATATAAAAAGGGCGCCAATGGCTAACCAACAGTAGATAGAAAAAGTAAGCATGCCGATATATAAAAGTAAACAAAACAAAGTAAACCCCAGCTAGGTCTTACCTCAAGGTCCATACCATATCCATGAAAAAACTAACGCAACCCATCTCCTAAAGCTGGTCTCTTTCCTGCATGTAAATCTATAAAGTCTGTACGCATCCCGAAGGGCCCATGGAGGGTGTGAGACAAATCTCAGTAGGATACCACCCAACGGTGCATACCAAATATATGTGTTTAAGCAGTTATGAATTTACAAGGAAAGTAGTAAACAATACAATGCAAAAATAAACACAAACTCTACTGGTGCTCAACAACCACCATGGAGTGTCACCTGCTTCGACCAATGCCGGAATCTCCGTTGTGTAACCAGACACCATGTGCCACCTGAAAACTCGTGTCTCAAGTACCGACGTCCCGAAGGAACGCCCAAAAATAGTAACTGGGCACCACGTGCCTCCTAACACCTTGTGTCTCAAGTACCGACGTCCCAAAGGCACACACATCCCCTGAAGGCTCCTCACCTCCCACGTGGCTTTCTACGACAAGCACCCCCAACCAGAAAACCTAACCGCAACTACAGGGGCCTCTACCCACACAAGTGGTCAAAACCACATCATCACAGAGTATCTCTGTGTGCACACTACTAAAAGTCCTGGGTGAGCGGTAATCACCAAAATAGTACCTAAGACACCAAAACATCTAACACCTCATGTCCCCACGACCATGTTGCTCAAGTCTGATGGCCTCGCCATCCAAGTAACCTGGGTCGTGCCCCAACCTGACAGTCGTACTGCCTCAAGCCGACATCCATGATGCCCAATCCCGTGGTCAAAACCACCCAAAGTAACCCGGGCAAAGCCCCAACCTGTGATTCGCATCACTCAAGCGTAACCGGGCCAAGCCCAACACAACCCAAGGGGTCCAGTAGATGCAATTCAACAATTTCATATATAAAATATGTAAATAGAAAATATAACCAGACAAAATAAACTAAACAGTTGAATTGCACTATGCAAGGTGCTGTCCCATACCAGCACTAAGGTCTTGAATGCCTCTAGCAATTTATATCAGACTTTAATAAATTAAACTAACTGTTTAACACATTAATATTTTAATTAAAACCATTTTGGCATTCCCCAGCCAAAATTCCCCTGACGAGCAACGACCCCTAACCCGGCCCCGCTCACGCAAACTGGTAATAAGGACTACCCAAAGGCATACCATAGGTCCAACAAGCAATTCAATATGAAAAAGTAGATAAAACGGGTCCTGCTCAAAATACCTGAATACGGGTCGTAGGCCGTGTATCCCAAACAACCTCGAAAACACAAAATGATGTATGCACCACCTACCTGAGACTCATACGATGCTACTCCTCCGGTAACAGCCGCCAATTCGGTCTAAAACGCGGTAAATCTGAAAAAAGATTCAATACCGTTCAAATGCCTATAACTCGTTCTAGAATGAAAATCAGACAAAACAGCCAAAGTGGAATTGAGGCCTTACCAAGGGGGTTCCAACGCACTAAACTGTGATCGAATCCGACTTCGGACGAAGAACCGAGAGAAGATTGAAGATATGACCGACTTGGGGGGCGGAGGTTCTGTCCAGAACCTCAAAATGAGGCTACTACCTATTTTAAGCGAAAAAAATAAAGTACACGGCATGTACTTTAGGACTACACGCTGTGTATAGTTCATTTAACTATTCATAAGACAGCAGGATTCCACCAACTTAATTTCCGAACCTGCCGACATGAGTACACGGTGTGTACCTAGGGGTACACGGCATGTACTTGGTTCCTCTTCCTTTCCTCACCGATGTTCCCACACACCTTGTGTTTCCCTTATACATGGCTAGACTACACGGTGTGTCCTAAGGGAACACAGCGTGCCCCTGGTTCTACCCGGTCAACAGGCCTACACACCATGTATGTCCCTCATACACGGCTAGACTACACGGCGTGTCCTAGGGGAACACGACGTGTATCTGGTTCACCCGGCCAACGACCTACATGCCATTTATGGACACCACACAGTTGGGGATACACGGCGTGTTGAAAACTACACGCTGTTTAGTAAGAAACTATTATACGGTCATCACACGACATGTACTCGACGAGCACATGACCGACTACTCGCCTGCACATACACGACATATACTTAAAGTACACAATGTGTAGTCTTGAAATTTCCATAAACTTCCCATTTAATCCAGTTTCCTCAGAAACCAGTAAAAAATTTAAACAGGGTTGGGATTTTGACTCGTTCCAAAAACCCGTGTTCTTACAAACTCCCCACCTTAATGTAGCTCGTCCCCGAGATACCGAACAGAACCCGGAGATGGCACCAAACACGCCCATCCAGGTTAAACATCCTAGACTATCCCAGTCCCAAGGTTCTAGCTAAATTACTCAAGGGGCTCCCCACCTTAGGAATTGCCTACTCGATCTCAACCAACAAATCTCTAAGCAACCAAGGTTTACTAACATGTTTTCCAGACACATAGTCCTCCCGTGATGCATCGTCACCCCTACACATCATTGGCACTCACATGTACACCCAACTTATCCCGCACTGCATCGGTGTATGCCTCTACGAGGTCCTCGTGCCTAGCACCTCGAGTAACCCGCATCCTATGCCCCGATGCCCGCAACACCTCAAGTAACCCGCATCTGCGATGCCCTGATGCCCTCGGCACCTCAAGTAACCTGCATGCACGATGCCCCAATGCCCACGACACCTCAAGTAACCTGCATCCTCGATGCCCCGATGCTACACATCTCATACATACATACATACATACACACACACACACACACACACACACACACACACACACACACACACACATATATATATATATATATATATCACGCACCCGATATGGTGCCAATCACACTGACTAGCATCTAGTCAGTCCACATAGATCCTGTGCACTACGTGCACTCAAAACATACATGCCTCTCTAGGTCATTCCAAAAAGGAAACATGGAGATCACGGTCACACCGCGGTGTACCTCTAACCTTCATCGGCTCACCAGCCTGCTCAGCTTCTGGCAGCTCCACGGCGTGCACCTGGCCTGAAACACGACTGCCTGACACCTGGACTCCCGATGCTGCTCCAGTCACTGGCCACTGACCCCTCAGCTGGGTCCCATTGTCTCTGTCACAAACTCCGCACACAGCTGAAACTCGACTACCCTCACCGGGTACCGAACCCAAACCATGTCCAGATGCTACAGCCTGTCCTGGTCCCTGCCTGCCAGCTATCTGAGAAGGATGCCTACAAAACATCTCCAGATGCCCATCCTATCCACATGCCCAACACTCCGTAGGAGTCATATCACACTGAGCCCGAACATGCCCTAGCTGTCCACACTGGAAGAAAATCACCGAAGAACTACCACGAGGTGATCTAACTGAATCCCTGGCCTGACTGCCCTGCTGGAACTCATCTTGCCCTCGCTTCCTGCTGTCTGAATCATCACTTGAAGTTGTCTCCCTGCCCAAGCGATACTTTTCTCTCTCGTTGCCCTCGGCTATGAGAACCTGATTAACCACCTCGGAGAAAGAACCCAGCCTGAAGATGTTCACCTGGACCTGAATGACGTGTTGTAAGCCATCCTTGAAGTGCCTCACCCTAGCTGCGTCATCGCTTACCATACCAGGTGCAAAGTGAGACAACTCTGTGAAGGTAGCTGCGTAGTCCATAACGGACATGTCTCCCTGATGAAGACTCAAGAACTCCCGAGCTCTCTCTGCCCTCAGTGTATCTGGATAGAAGTGCTCGAAGAACCTGTCCTCGAAGTCCTTCCATGCTAGTCCCTCGTGCCTACGAGCCTGTACCTATACATCCCACCAACGCTTCGTCGGTCCTCTCAGCATGTACGTCGCCAGCTTGACCCTCCACCCTAGAGGAGTCTCTAGCTGCTTGAAGATTATCTGGATACTCTCTATCCAGTTCTCAGCCGCCTGCGGACCATCCTCACCCTGAAAAAGCGACAGGTGCTGCGATTGGAACTCCCACGTCAGATACGCCATAGAAGGCTATGTACCCTGCACGCCTCTATCAATACCCTGCAAGACACGTACCAGGCTAGCTCGGAGCTGCTTGTCGAGCCACGACCTGAATGATGCCAAACCCGGCTGCTGTCCTACCTGCACTGGATCCTGAACCTGCTCCAGTCCCTGAGCCTCTACCTACGGCTCGTGCTCTGCCTGTACCGAAGTCTGACCCTGATCATGCGACATCGTATCATCTCCTGCCTGACGCTCCATCGAGCCGTGAAGGAGTAAACTACTGAATACCATAAATGGTCAGACAACCCATATATATATAACAATATATTCTACGTAGATAAAGAAAGCAGTAAAAGGCATTGCATAAAAACTACCCTTACTCCCCCTCACCGCAACCCATGCCCCCCGGCATCCCGGCCTCATGGCCTCCTTACCCACCCTCAACAGATCCAAGTATCAAAAGTACCTCGGGCCATGCCCGTCCCGACAACTCACGTTGCCTCAAACCGACGACCGAGTCACCCAATCCTGACAGTTACACTGCCACAGCCATAGTACCTTCCTGCTCTCATAAGAGTCAAACTCAAATATCCTTCCACATGCAATTCTACAGAAATAAAGCATGGAATCCATCTTTAAATAAATAAGAAATTCTATCAGGAGTTTCACCTATTCACATTTCAAAGCATATAAAGCATGGAAATTGATTTTTTTTCATTCACATGGCATTATCACTTCACAAAGCATACATGCAATTATGAAATTAAAATACCCTAAAATGTGCCTATCAAAAACCAAGAAAGCAAGCCTCGCCATACCAGACAAGGTCCAATTCTCCCTTACCGCACTGGGTCAAGGGTCACATATCACAATCAAGAACATCACAAATCAAGTGATCCACCGAGGTGGAAATCATATAAACTGTAATCTGAGCAAAAACAAGTAGCAGTTCCCACCCATGGAAACTTGGTCCATCCCTCGTACCTGGGGCTGCAGGCACGCAAGCATAAGTTCAAAATCCAGTTCCAACAACAAACTATCTCCAGTCTACCATATCCCAAATAGTAAAACTAGCAGAAAGAAACGAGAAGCCTCAAACTCATTAGTATCCAGTAAAACACTGCTACTAAATCCCTATCAAGAACTCCTATGATACCACTTTGTAACGACCCTGACCCAGCCAGCCACCCGAACAGTGCCAAACGGGTTGGGTGTCACTACCTTAGGCACACCTCCCCTGAACGCCAAAGGCTTCCGACTAGTAGTGAGGGTCTGAATAGGTATAGTGGGGAGGCTATAACCTATAGGAGGATCATAATAAGGGTACTGGTCCGAGTGTAACAGTAAAGATACAACAGAAATAAATGACTCAGCAGACTCAAACCAGACCCGCGGAGCGGAAGCATATCCAATATCAATAAACAATAGAAGCAATATAGGAAACAACTGCAGCGGAAAGTAAACTGAACAACATGCCAGTAATAAACTGTAACAACTACTGTAAACAACCAAGTATGCTGATAACATGTGACTACTACTGAATAGTAAAACATGCATCCAAAGTAGGTCATACTCAACTGAATATAAAAAGGGCGCCAATGGCTAACCAACAATAGCTACAATAATTAAGCATGCCGATACAGAAAAGTAAACAAAACAAAGTAAACCCCATCTAGGTATGATCTCAAGGTCCATACCATCTCCATGAAACAACTAACGCAGCCCAGATCCTGAAGCTGGCCTCTTTCCTGCACGTAAATCCATAAAGTCTGTACGCATCCCGAAGGGCCCATGCAGGGTGTGAGAAAAATCTCAGTAGGATACCACCCAACGGTGCATACCAAATATATGTGTTTAAGCAGTTATGCATTTACAAGGAAAGTAGTAAACAATACAATGCACAAATATACACAAACTCCACTGGTGCTCAACAGCCACCATGGAGTGTCACTTGCTTTGGCCAATGCTAGAATATCCGTCATGAAACCCTGCACCATGTGCCACTTGACAACTCGTGTCTCAAGTAACGATATCCCGAAGGCATGCCCAAAAATAGTAACCCAACACCAAGTGTCTCCTGACACCTCGTGTCTCAAGTACCGACGTCCCGATGACATGCCCAAAAATAGTAACCCGACACCACGTGCCTCCTGACACCTCGTGTCTCAAGTACCGACGTCCCGAAGGCACGCCCATCCCCTAAAGGCTCCTCACCTCCCACATGGATTTCTACGGCAAGTACCCCCAACCAGAAAACCTAACCACAACTACAGGGGCCTCTACCCACACGAGTGGTCAAAACCACCTCCACACGGAGTATCTATGTGTGCACACTACTCAAAGTACCAGGTGAGCAGTAATCACCAAAATAGTACCTAAGACACCAAAACATCTGACACCTCGTGTCCCCGCGACCATGTCACTCAAGTCCGATAGCCTCGCCATCCAAGTAACCCGGGCTATGCCCCAACCTGACAGTCGTACTGCCTCAAGATGACGTCCATGATGCCCAATCCCGTGGTCAAAACCACCCAAAGTAACCCGGGAAAATCCCCAACCTGTGATTCGCATCACTCAAGCGTAACCGGGCCAAGCCCAACACAACCCAAGGGGTCCAACAGATGAAATTCAGCAATTGCATATATAACATATGTAAACAGAAAACATAACCAGGAAAAACAAACTAAACAGTTGGATTGCACTATCCAAGGTGGTGTCCCATACCAGCACTAAGGTCTTGAATGCCTCTAACAATTTATATCAGACTTTAATAAATTAAACTAATAGTTTATCACATTAGTATTTTAATTAAAACCATTTTGGCGTTCCCCGGCCAAAATGCCCCGACGAGAAATGACCCCTCACCCGGCCCCGCTCACACAAATTAGTAACAAGGACTACCCAAAGACATCCCATAGGTCCAAAAAACAATTCAATATGAAAAAGTTGATAAAACGGGTCCCGCTCAAAATACCTAAAAATGTTCCGTAGGCCGCGTCTCCCAAAAAACCAAGAAAACACAAAATGAAGTATACACCACCTACCTAAGACTCATACGATGCTACTCCTCTGGTAACAGCCACCAATTCAGTATAAAACACGGTAAATCTAAAAAAGATTCAATACTGTTAAAATGCCTATAACTCGTTCTAGAACAAAAATTAGACAAAATGGCCAAAGAGGAATCGAGGCCTTACCAAGGGGGTTCCAACGCACTAAACCATGATCGAATCTGACTTCGGACAAAGAACCAGGAGAAGATTGAAGATCCGGGAAACTTGGGGGCGGAGGTTCTATCCAGAACCTCAAAATGAGGCTACTTCCCATTTTAAGCGAAAAAAAGAAAGTACACGATGTGTACTTTAGGACTACACACTGTGTATAGTTCATTTAACTGTTCATAAGATGACAGGATTTCACCGACTTACTTTCCGAACCTGCCGACATGAGTACACAGCGTGTACCTAGGGGTACACGGTGTGTACTTGGTTCCTCTTCCTTTCCTCACCGACGTTCCCACACACCATGTGTTTCCCTTATACACGGCTAGAATACACAGCGTGTCCTAAGGGAACACGACGTGCCCCTGGTTCTACCCGGCCAACAGGCCTACACGCCATGTATGTCCCTCATACACGGCTAGACTACACATCATGTCCTAGGGGAACACGTCGTGTATCTGGTTCACCTGGCCAACGACCTACATGCCATTTATGGCCACCACATGGACGAGGATACACGACATGTTGAAAACTACACACCATGTAGTAAGAAACTACTACACGGTCATCACACGACATGTACTCGGCGAGCACACGATCGACTACTCGCCTGCACATACACGGTGTGTACTTAAATTACATGGAGTGTAGTATGAAAATTTCCAGAAACTTCCCATTTAATCTAGTTTCCTCAGAAACCAGTCAAAAATTTAAACAAAGTCGGGATTTTGACCCGTTCAAAAAACCCGGGTTCTTACAAGTATGAATTATTATTTTTAGTTAAATGATTTTATGGATTAAGAATAAGTTGATTTTGGGAAATTATATTTTATCAAATGGATATCCTTAGTATAAGAAAATTATTTGGTGATTAAGTGATAAATTTTATTTTGGAAGACGTTTTCTCTTTTCGGAACACGATATGCCTAAAGAAAATAGAATACTTTGAGATTTAATTTTAGGATTAATGATTGAATTTTATTTTGGAAGAATCTATGTTTTTATTATGGACATATGGATATTTGGGTTATTTATGGAAATTATTAACTGATCATAGAGAATATTTGATTAGGTTAATTATTTTTAAGTGTGATAATTTATGAGTATTATTTGGAGATAAGTGTTAACATTTATCAGGGAAGAATATGTGATCAAATCCTTCTGAATTTTGGTTTCAATATTTGTTTGGATTATTTTGAAGAATTTTAAGGACAATTGCTTATTGAATGGTCTTTTTTAAACTTTGGGTATTGTTTATTGAATTTTGGAGATTATGATTAGTATTTATTTTTATCAAGGATTATTCTTTCTGGGGATTATCTGATCTTGTACTAACCATTTTGGTTTTGGTTAATGTATAAAGATAGATGAAATATATAGTTCATATTTTGTGGATTATGTGATTCTCTAGAAGTTGATTCTAGCACTTTAGGTGTGACTAAGTCATCTTGAATACTCATCATTTGGAGAAAAGATGAGTTTGTGGTAGATATTTATTAAAAGATGAAAATATAATTTAAAAGTAAGTATGTTTCCTTATGTTCTTAGTAAATATCATAAATAAATTCTACAACTTTAAGAAAAGAATATTAAAACAAAAATTTTTTCCATTTACTTTTCATACTAGGAAATCAAAGACCGTTTAACCCATCCCAAATTTATGGTTTTCTGGTTGTTAAATTTCTTCTTATCATGTTTTCTATCACTATACATTAGATAAATATGGTTATTTTGTCTTCCATATCTATGTTTTCCTACATTGAATCCTTGTATGTGTTATCTCAGGTGACCTTTGTACTTATATTTTTTTCTTTTAAAGTGATAGTTTTATTGACTTTTTTTAGGACATGGGATTTTCAATGAAGTTTACGAGCCCAATTTTAAAATTGAAAGGATTTAATTTTCAAAAGGGGGGAAGGATGTAACATCCCAAGTTTTAAGAAAGAAACACTATGTTTAAAAACATACATGACACGGTTCATCGATTTTAAACGAACAACTAAATATTATTATTTAAATGTTATTATTATAACCTAACTGTTGGAATGAAGGGAATGAATAGTATAAATTTAATTATGAAACTATGGTTTACAAAAGTTTAAATAATGATTTATTGGTTAACAAATTTATTATAAATGGAAATAAAAACCAATTGAATATAATGGATGTGTTTTTAAGAAAACCTATTTAAAAAGAGAATAATTGTGTTTATAAAATCATATCACTCTTTTTGTTTTTTTATTTAATGAAAAATATAAGATATATATTCAATTTAATGTTTTAAATTCATCTTATATGTTTTCTAGATATCGTATAAGAAAAAATTCAAATTTTCAGATAAAAGAAGTATTTTTCTAAAAATGCAGTTTTACCGCCTTTTGATGAAGAACCCTTTTTAAATTTAGTTTTCGACACATTTATATGTTATATTTTACAAAATATGATTCTTATTTAGAATTGGGAAATAAAAATTTACTTTGGATGAATTTTTGATATTTTTTTATATAACTATCATGTTTTGATGAATAGTAAAAATACGCTAAATCTTACTTGAAAACAACTTTTTCTATTGAGATAATTTATATGGTTAAATAATATTATTTAATGGTTTTAAAGTATAAATAGAATTTATTTTTATCATTTATTATAATTTAGGTAATTGGTATTAATTTTATATTGAATTCAGATGTAACAATATTTCAATCTTTTACAATATTTGAACTTTTAAAAACCCTCTTTCTGGTTTTGACAATGAGAATTAATTTTAAATTAATTGCTAAAATTTATGTGTTTTGAATTCTAAAAAATTTATTCCATATTTGGAATCATAAGGTATAAATTGTGTAAATAGTTACCTTTTATTTTTGGACATTATGAATTTTAACTTCAGTAATTATTTTTATTTACCATGGTTAAAGGGTAAATCAGGTAAATAAGGGTAAAAAATAATATTATAATAATACAAAACTACCCTAACACATGTCATAATTATATTGGATGAGATATTTCTAACCATGATCATCCTTAGGTCGATTTTAGGACCCCATGTAGCCACTTGGGTGTGATAATGATATGTTACAATAATTAATTTAAAGTAAATAGGAATATAACATAAACATGTATATCATAACCAAAACAATTTTAATTTGGTTTATATAAATTATATATTAGACTATAAATATTAATTAGAAATATAAAAATATTTCCTATATCATGTTTTCTCATTTATAATTTTTAGACATTAAATAAATAAATTTATTTATGACACAATTATGATGTAGTGATTACCTTATTAATGAAATATTCAAATAAATGATATTATAAATATTAAAATAAATATAATTTTAAAATTATGATGCCATCAAATAAATTTATAGATTCATATAACATGTTATATTTGATTTAATGCATTTGTTTTGGAGGAATCAAGTTGTTATGACTTTAAAAAAATCAATTACTAAATAGTGTCAAAATCGACAAAAATGAGTTTTTAAAACAAATACTATTTTATTAAATGATATAATAGCCCTAAAAATATAATATTCTTCCAACTTACTTATATAATGTTAAAA
Organism: Viscum album; assembly: GCA_963277665.1. Classification (NCBI taxonomy): domain Eukaryota; kingdom Viridiplantae; phylum Streptophyta; class Magnoliopsida; order Santalales; family Viscaceae; genus Viscum; species Viscum album. The sequence continues at coordinate 26,605 of CAUJRU010001238.1, read as the reverse complement.
AAGTCATTAATGATCCACTTGTGGTTCTCTTGGCATTTTATAGTAACTATTGTAACCATATATTATGAAAATACAAGAATACATGGTAAGAGTTAACGTTTTTAACTTAGGGTAAAGATAAAATATATGGTTAATTATGTGACCTAAACTTGTATAAAACATTTTTTAGATGATTTAGACCCATAATAATATTATACTCAAAATATATCACTTTTTAGCTATTATAATTTGAAAATAAATTTATAATAAAATAATATTTCAAGACTTTCCTAATGTGCCTCTCCTCCCTCTTATAAAATGACACCACCTCAGTCAACTTACTCACACATCTCAAGCCAATTTTATCATCTAAATGATTCTTAAAAAATCTCCAAACATACCTCACTTTCTCGTAGAATCCTTATATTGGGAAGAAGGCAATTTAAGAAATCATTTTTGCTCAAATCAAAAAAAGTTACCCGATTTAGAGGTAACATCTCCTCTCAAGATCATTTCATTTATTTTCCTTCTCCACCCCCTAACCTATATTTTTTTCCATTATTTTATATAAACACCAGTATCCTAAATATACTAGTATGTTTTTATGCTAAGGGTTCTACCTACACTTACACACACTATAACAACCTAGGTATTTATAGAATAATACATTTTCATATATATATTAATATTTACGAATAAGATAATAATTTTATGTTAAAGATGTAAATTTTCCTAATAATAATACTCAATATACAACAATGGGTTTCTTTGAAATATTATGTTGCATACAACTTTGAGTTATACTAAAAAATAATATAATAATATAATTATTTTAAATGGTAGTTAAAGCCTAACCGTTGTATTAGGAAGAATGAACAGAACTAACTACAATATGATTATACACATTTTTTAAATGTGTTTACATTTATCCAATAAATTTTAGAGGGTTAAATTAATAATGAATCTGATTTTAATCATGAAATACTCTAATATTTTAAAAAGGTGGTTTTACTGCCTTTTGATGGCGAACCCTTTTTAAATCTAGTTTTTGTCACTTTTATATGTTCTATTTAAAAAAAATAAAAATTCTTATATATAATAGGGATATAAAAATTTAATTTGGTTAATTTTTTGGTAATTTTTTGACAAAGTTCATTTTTTAATGAATAGTGAAAATTACCGCATTTTAAGTCAAAACTACATTTTCATCTAATTTATTTATATAGTTATATTATAATTATAATTGGTTTTAAAGTGAAATTATATTATATTTTGATCATTTAATCCAATTTTTTTCATTTTATGTAATTTCACTTTGAAATTGGACATAAACACATGTCAATCTTTTGGTAGTTTTTTACTTCTTAAAAACACGCTTTTTGGTTTCGACAATATGAATTAATTTTAAATTAATTACTGAAACTTATATGTTTTGATTTTGGAAAAATTAATTCTATATTTGGAATTAGGAGGTATAAATTGTGTAAATAGGTACGTTTTATTTTTGGAAATTATGAAAAGTAACTTCAGTAATTATTTTATTTACCATGGTTAAAGGGTAAATCTGGTAAATAAGGGTAAAAAATAATAATATAATAATATAAAACTACCCTAACACACATCCTAATACTATTTTATGAGATATTTACATCCATGTTAATACTTGGGTCTATTTTAAGACCCCATCGATCCACTTGGGAGTGATAATGACATTTTATAAGAATTAATTTAAAGTAAACAGAAAAATCACATAAACATGCATCTTTTTACTAAAACAATTTTTATATGGGGTTATATAAGTGATATCTTCTACTATAAATAGTAATTAGAAATATAAAAATATTTCCAACATAATGGTATTTTATTTAAAATTTTTAGACATCAGATAAATAAATATATTTATGACACAATGACGATGTAGTGATTACCTTATTAACGAATGATTTAAATAAATGAAATTATAAATATTAAAATAAATTTATTTTAAAACTATTTATGTCATAAACTAATTTTATGGATGATTATTACTTTTTATATTTTAATTAATGAAGTTTTTTCGAAATAATCAAGTTGTTATGGTTTTTTAAAAATTCATGATATGAATAGTATAAAATTAACATAAATGAGTTTAAAAAAAATAATATTTTATTAAATGATATAATAGTACAAAGAATCTAATATTGGGCCAAATTACTTAGATAATGTTTAAAATTTCATTAATGAACCATTTGAGGTTCTATTGTCATTTTATAGTAACTATATTAACCATAGAGTATGAATATACAAGAAGGTATGGTAAGAGTTAAATTAGTTAACTAAGGGTTAAAGATAAAAGATAAGGTTACATTTGTGACCTAGACTTTCCTAAAACCTATTGGTTGAGAATTTTTGACCCAAAATCATATTATATTTGAAATAAATGACTTTGGGACCATTTGAAACATAAAATAATTTTATAATAAAATAATACTTCAAAAATTTCCTAAAGTGCCCCTCCTCCCTCTTATAAAAGGGAAAAACCTATACCTATTTAATCACACCTATAAAACCAATTATATAGTCCAAAATATATCCAAATAATCTCCAAAAATTCTTATATTCCTCTAAAAATCCTTACCTTAGGTATAAGGCAATTCAAGAAAGCCTTTTGGCTCAAATCGAAGGGAGTTACACGTTTTAAGAGGTAGTGTCTTCTCTAAAGTTCCTTTCCATTATTTTAGTTCTTCACTCCCTATTCCATTATTATTATTTGATTACATAATAACATAAGTATTATCAATATATAAGGATGTTTTTATGATAATTATTCAAACTACACTTACACACACCTCAATCTAATGGATACAAATATACTGTTTATGTGTACGACGAACTACTGCCTCACGAAACGTTGATTGTTCAATTTTACCCTACCACCTATCATGGTGGACATTATGATGACACTATATTTATATGTGATATATATTATATTTATATTGTCTCTATGATACAACAATTTTTATTTATAAACAAACCTTTATGCTTTTCATGATGTGTAAATACGATAATTTCATTTGAGGAAGTGCAGACTACCGCCCCCTCAAAGTGATATGACTCGTTCATTCCATACATAGAATGTTTAAAGGATGGAGTTAATGAAATTATGTAACATATATATCAAATGATATTATATTTTAATTATAATATACATATGTATCATTTAGTTTTCATTTCCTAAATATGAAAAATAAATGAAAGTAGCGTTCATGCGTACGTACAGCTTACCATCTCCATGAATGGTACATTTCATTTCTTATCTCCAAATGTTATGGAATATTATAAATACATATATAATATATATATGATATTTAAATCATGAATACTATTCTGGAGATATTTTATTTCACGACCGGTCCTCAGGGCCCGTGCCGTGACTACCCCAAGTCTGCCTTCCATAGGCCAGGGGCTGGCGACTAGCACCAAAGGCGTAAATCCCGATGAAAAGGGAAGGCATTGCCTTTATGAAGTAAACAAACACCACAGAGTAAGAAATCTGAAGTAAACACTAAGTAAACTGGGTACAACTATAAGTGCTAGAAAGTAAATGGGTCAGAATACAAACCCAACTGAAAGTAAAGTACAACTGAAAAGAAAGTACAACAACTGATAAGTAAAGCAGTAATGCCAAGCCGTCCACTAGAAATCCCACCTGAAGGGTGGGTACAGATAGTCACCTCATCTCCTCGGGTCCACCCATCCGCTCCGTGTACGTTCCTCATAGTGGTCCACCTCCAGGTACCAACTTTCTCCACAAGCCTCAACCACGATCAACGCTGTCCGTCGTCTACATCCAACACAACATAGTGCGGGCATAGCCCGTGCAGGGGTGAGTACAGGCTATTCAGTAGGGAACCCAAGAACCCCGAAGGTCTCCCAGAATCCACAAAGGATAATCCACAAAGGTAAGATACAATCATGAAGTAACAACCAACTCTACTTAGGTATATGCCCATACATACACCTAAGTCATCAATTCCTGTTCGACTCCAACATCCGAGCCAAAGTTCGATCTAGCCCACACAGGATAGAACAATCCAATCCACATAGGATAACACAACCCAATCCACATAGGATAGAAAAACAATCATATCTAAGACAACGATTGAAAGTCAAGACTCAGCTCACACAGGTATACTTCTTCGTAAGATGATAGAGATGATCAGATGTAGTCAATGATTCATCTAAGCTGTCGGACCCACGTAGGATAAAAGACCAGCTAAGCTGTCGGACCCACAAAGGATACAAGACCAGCTACTCTGCCAGACCCATGTAGGATACAAGTACAGAGTCAAATACTTCCAGACCCACGGAGGATTTCAGTACAGTCGTCATCGTCGTCGCAGTCGCAGCCAGCTCTAGGGTTCCCGCACACATCAATATCGATTCTGGGAGGGTCCGCTCCATGATCCAAGGGGGGTCAATACATCAACTGACACGTAGTTCGAAGTTGATGTATCCCAAAGTTCCATCTCGTCAAAAGGAACTCAACGCGACAGACGGCGCGTCAATCGGACGCCCGATCTGAGAGTTATTGGCTTTTTCATCCCAGGGGCCCGGTTGGGTTTTAAGTCAAAACCAACCCGACCATACTCCAACTACATCCAAACCTCGAGCGGAGTTAGCCAAAATAACCGTCTCACTAATAGGAATCCAAAAAAGTCGACGACACGTCAATCAGATGTCCGGAGCTCAAGTTATAAGCGTTTCTGCTCTGAGGGCCCGGTTGGTTTCGTGTTCGAACCAAACCGGCCATACCCAAGGTTCTCCGAAACCCTGAGTGTAATATACAAAAACTACCGTCTCGATCTAAGGATCACATCGCAACTGACGGTGTGTCTATCGGAGGTCCGTAGCCGAAGTTATGGGCCTTTGTACGAAGATGTCCGATTTTAGGGGGTTTTGGGCCCGAACTAACCCGGCCCGAGACCCCCTGGGTCGACCCGACCCGGGTCTGGGTCCAGCCCACTAGGGCGTGGCCCAGACCAGCCCGGCCAATCTGGCCCGGTGCGACCGGTCGGACCGGCCCGGGCGCAGCGCGCCATGTGAGCGCGGAGGGGGGGGGGGGGGGGAGCCGCCACCCCCCTTCGAACCGAACGGCGGACGCGCGGGGGTCCGCCCTGCTGCGCTGACCGGGGGTTCAAACCCATGGTTTTTCTGGATCTGGACGGCCGTAATGGCTGGCCAGTTGTGCCGCGCGGGACCAGCCGGTCCCGCCTCCTGAGTGCCGGCGGCCGGCGGCTCGGCCGTCCTACCCTGCTCCGCCACGGCCAAAGGCCGCGACCTTAATCCGACCAGCACGACGCGACGACGCCGCATCCCTCCGCCGCGGTCCTGCTCGGGCCGCAGCCTCTTTTGGCCTCAACGGCATGGGGCGACAACATCCTCATTCCCGCGCAGTGCCGTTGCACCGCACCGCCTTCATCCCAAACCGCAACAGTTAACATCAACAAAGGGGGAGGAGGATCGACTGTGTTTGTGCGGTCCGACCTCCTCCCGTTAATTTGATAACAGGTGGCCAAATATTTAATGATGAACGCAAAGAATAATCACATCGTAAAAACACACCCCTACCTTGAAGTAGTTGTCGAAAGAAGATTGTTGCGGAAAACGGTGTCATGAGGTAAAGCTCCGTACGTGCTTGACAGAGAACGTCTGAGGTGGAGCGGTGCCTCACACCGGCTGTGAAGAGGAGAAGAAAGGCACAATGATCACTCCTTGCGGTGACAGCGTTCTTCGTCGAGGTCTTGACGTTCTTCGCGTTATTCAATGTGGAATATGACGTTCTTAAAGACTTGAGCCCTCCTCTCCAAAAATCTACACACAACGATTCAACAATAATAAAATAAGGCATTGCCTGATTTTATTACTCATGCCAACCTTTTTCAAAATTCCAATTGAATTCACCAAATTAATTAACTTGCATTGTCCAATTAATTAGGCATTTTATTGGCATGTATTTTAATGTGTAAGAGTGGAAGAGTTAAAAAATTAATTGCTAGGGGGGAGGGGGGTTAATGGGGTGTTAAGGAAATTGAAGGAGGTCGGGGCTCGTGTGGGCCCCACCCCAACTTCCTCACATCTTCCTTTACCACAACACTTAAACCATCAGTAAAGAAATAAAAATAAAATTGTAAGACAATTATATTTTTATTCCTCACATTTTTAACATTTCCTCCTGAGCAAACGCAACTACAGAAAAAGTATTCCTAAGCAATTACCAGCACTGCGGTTTCATCGGTGTCCTCAGATTTAGATTTCGAGCACCGGTTCAAAAGTTAGAAAAACCCGCTCGCTCGTTCACTGAACGTACCCAAGCTAAACTTCTGACATTGATTCCGGGCACACTGGGCCTCAGAATAAGGTTACGTACTCGTAAAATCCCAAAGAAATTAAGAAAAAAAATTTCATTGAAATTTATGGGTCTTTACATCACTCCCACCTCAGGGATTTACGTCCCCCTAAAGATACATCACAAACTAGGGGAACAAATGAGGGTACTGAGTACACATCTGAGTCTCCCGCTCCCAAGTGATCTCCTGGAGGTTCCCGTGCTGCCACCTGATGCGCACTAGAGGAATCGAACACCCACGTAGGACCCGCTCCTATCGATCCTCGATCTCCACCGGGACCTCCGCAAAAGTCTCCCCATCTTCAATGTCCAGCTCCCCATGGTCGATGATATGCATCGGGTCATGCAAGTATCTCCTCAGTTGAGATACGTGGAAGACGTCGTGCACCCTGTGCAACTGAGGTGGTAGATCCAGGCGATAATCCACCTCACCTATCCTGCTGAGAATATGAAACGGTCCGATGAAGCATGGAGATAACTTTCCGCCCTGTCCAAATCTCCGTAATCCACGCCGAGGTGAGACTCGTAAGAAAACATGGTCACCATCCTCGAACTCTAGTGGTCTCCACCTCCTGTCAACATAAGACTTCTGCCTGCTCTGAGCTGTCCTCATCCACTCCTGGATGACCTGGACCTTCTCTGTCATGGCCTGGACCATCTCTGGTCCCACAAGTGTTGTCTCCCCAGGGTCATTCCAACATAGAGGTGATCTGCAAGGTCGGCCGTACAATGCCTCGTATGGTGCCATCCCGATGGTGGAGTGGTAGCTATTGTTGTACGCAAACTCCACCAATGGTAGGTGGTCCTCCCAGCTGCGGCCAAAGTTGAGGACACATGTACATAGCATGTCCTCGAGAGTCTGAATGGTCCTCTCCGTCTGACCATCCGTCTGAGGGTGAAAGGCGGTGTTCAGACGTAGCTACGTCCCGAATTCCTCCTGAAACCCCTTCCAAAGCCTGGAAGTAAAGCGTGCATCTCGATCGGAGATGGTAGATGATGGCACACCATGAAGCCGTATGATCTCCTGAACGTAGAGGCGTCCCGAGATCTCCACTGAGCCCTGCTCTCTGATGGGTAAGAAGTGGGCCGAATTGGTAAGTCGATCGACAATCACCCAAATGAAGTCGTGACCTCTAGAAGTACGTGGAAGTCCAGTCACGAAATCCATAGATATCCCACCCCACTTCCACTCCGGGACCTCCAAGGGCTGTACCAAGCTTGCTGGTTCCTAGTGCTCCACCTTCACCTGTTGGCAGGTGAGGCATTGAGAAATTAACTCTACTACAGCCTTCTTCATACCCGGCCACCAGTGTTGTCGTCTGAGATCCTGGTACATCTTCACCACTCCTGGATGTACCGCTAAAGGGGATGTGTGAAACTCTCTCAACACCTCCTCCTGTAAAGAAACCGGTACCATGGTACGTCCTTTGAAAAGGACGACATGCTCTCCTGCCACATAGAATCCATCAGGTGACTGTCCTAAGGATATCTGTGCATGCCGCATCTCATAGTCAACATCCCCACGCTGTGCCTCTATGACCTGCTGTAGTAATGGATGAGTGACTGTGAGTGACTAAAGAAAGGCTGCTCCATCTCTATCCGCGAAGGATATCCACAAATTGGCTAGCTGCTCTGTCGCCTCTCCAAGTAGCTGAATACCCGTCCTCCTGCTAAGAGCATCGAATACTATGTTCCCCTTTCTAGGAGTATAGACTATCTCAAAGTCATATTCCTGGAGGAACTCGATCCATCACCACTATCTCAGGTTTGGTTCCTTCTATGAGAAGATATACCTGAGACTCTGGTGGTCAGAGTAGACTGAAAAGCGCTCGCCCATCAGATAGTGTCGCTAAATCTTTAGAGCGAAGACCACTGCTGCTAACTCCAGGTCATGGGTAGCATAGTTATTCTCATGCTTCCTCAACTATCATGATCCATAGGTGATCATTGCCCGCTCCTGCATCAGGACACATCTGAGTCCGGTCCCTGATGCATCGCAGTAGACTATGTACCCTACTCCCTCCTCCGGTAGCCTCAAAATGGGTGCGCTGGTCAATCTCTGTCTCAGCTTCTGGAAGCTCTGCTGACATCTATCTGACCACACGAAGGGTTTCCCCTTCTTCCTCAAAGCTAAAAGCGGTGACACAATTCTGGAGAAGTCTGGCATGAATCTTCGGTAGTACCCAGCAAAACCTAGGAAACTCCACACCTCTGTCACATTCCTGGGTGGCTCCCAAGCAAACACTACCTCGATCTTCGCATGATCCACCGCAACTCCCACCTCATAGATGACATGTCCCAAGAAGTGGACCTCGCGTATCCAAAACTGACACTTCGAGAGCTTACCATAAAGCTGGTTCTCTTGGAGTGTGTCCAGTACAACCCGCAAGTGGTAGGCATGCTCCTCCTCAGTGGTCGAGTATATCAATATGTCGTCGATGAAGACCACGACAAATCGATAGAGGTAAGGATGGAAAACCCTGTTAATGAGACTCATGAGCACTGCTGGAGCATTGGCTATGCCGAAAGGCATAACCAAGAACTCATAGTGGCCATACCGAAATCTGAAGGCCGTCTTCTGTACATCCTCGTCTCGAACTCTGAGCTGATGACAACCTGAACTAAGGTCTATCTTCGAGAACCACCGTGCTCCCTTGAGCTGATCGAAAAGGTTTTCAATCCTTGGTATTGGATACTTGTTCCTCACGGTCACCTGGTTTAGGTGACAATAATCGATACACAGTCGCAAGCTCCCATCGTCCTTCTTGGAGAACAAAATCGGGGAAGCCTAGGGTGAAACACTGGGTCAGATGAATCCCTTGCCCTGTAAGTACTCCAGCTGTACCCATAGCTCTCGAAGCTCGGCAGGAGCCATACGATATGCTGGAGTGGATATCGGGGCTGTCCCGGGGTACATGTCAATATAAAAGTCTACCTCTCTACGATGAGGTAGTCCTGGAACGTCATCAAGAAAAGAGTCTGCATACTGATCCACCACTACAGGAAAACTCAGACTCCACACGTCAACTACTCCTACGATGAGGATAGCCAACTGATGAGTGATCAACTGTCCTCTTCTCTATGCGAGTCTATCCTACACTACAAATGCTCCCTTCTCGCTAGTGAAGGTGAACCTGCTCCCATCGGTGCGAACACACCGCACCTTGCACCTAATACAGTCGATCTGAACATGGACTATAGATAACAAATCCATGCCCAAAATGATGTCGTAAGGCCTCAACGCCACTACAAGAAGATCCCAGCCGAAGCTCTCACCTCCTAGAGTAAGCTCACACTGCTAGCACCATTGCATAATCATCGAGTCTGCTTCCGTAGGAGTCTCTAGCCGTAAGGATCGAGCCAACGGATCCATCGGAATCTCCAAGCTCCGAACAAGGGCAGAGACAATGAAATAATGACCCGCTCCTATGTCTATAAGAACTGTAGAAAGGGTGGAGTAGACACAAATAGTACCTTGAATCATCTCTAGTGCGCCGTGGTTGTAGGCCTCTGTTTCCTGAAGCTGAGCCTACCTCTGCCTGCCAGATCCCTGTGGTTGGGGTGGACCTCCTGGTGGTGGTGGTGGTAAAGCCTCAAAGTGTCGCCCACCACCTGCTGCTTGGCCAGATCCTCTGCCTCATTTTCCTGCTCCCTGCAGACCGCCACGGTCGACCCTATGCCTCTGCTTGGGTGGTCCCTCCACCATCTGCTGCTCCTCTGCACAGCGGGTCGGGCAGTCACGAGCCATGTGGCCCTACCCGCCGCATGCGTAGCACTGTCTGCTCCTCGAAAGACTAGATCTGAGCCGTGTGCCTGGCACCTCTGAGCCAGCGTCCTGAGGTCATCCGCCAGATGGTATGGCCCACCTGGACCCCTGTGACATCCGTCGACTGCCAGCTACAGAAGGCTCTGCTACATGCCGCCCAGCGGTAGGTCTCACTGCTGGTGTAGGCTCAACAAGGAATCTATCTACAAGAAGGGATCACTCCAGTACTCCTTCCTGTGTCAGAATGCTAAGGGAGATCATCGATGCCCTGATCCCATGCCTCAGTCCCTGATCGAAGGTCCGAGCCCGAAATAATGGGTCCCGTACCATGTTCATGGAATAGCACGAGAGATCGGTAAATCTCGCCGAGTACTGGGCTACCATCATGCTGCCCTTCCGCAGTTGTAGTAGCTCCTGAATGCGCACCGCACGGAGGGTGGCTGGGACGAACTCCAAGAAGAAGAGGATCTCGAAGTCCAAATAAAGGAGAGATGCCTCGTTGTGCACCTGGAGCATCAGGCTCCACCATCTGCCTGCTGCCGCGTGTAGGAGACTCGCTGCAAGGATCACCATGAGGTCAGCTGGTGTCCCTACTAACCTGAAAACTCGTACAACAGCCTCCATCCAATCCTCAGCTTCCTGAGGGTCCATCTCCCTGCGGAACCTGGGCGGTCTGTAACGACCCAAAATTTCATTAATGGAAATCCCTATTGATCTAATTAAATGTCTCTTTATGTTTATATAAAATGTCAACTTCTTTGGTTTTATGTTAAAATTTTTGACCATTGCTAATATAGCCGTTGAACAGTGATCACATGATTAGTATAAATATAGGACTTTAACAAATCCATTTTACTCAGACAAAGGAAGCGATGACCTCATCCAGTAGAATTGCCCCATACGAAGCCCATTTGTCAGAGCTTAGAAAATAGGTGGTGTCTTTGGGATTCACCCTTGACCAAGCCCAAGATGAGATTCATCATGTCAAGCTCGAATGTGACCGTCTATGGGAAAAGTAGAAGTTGATTGAAATTACCACTCGAGCGATGTTATCCGAGCCACCCCAAGAGTCTGTCACCATCACAAACCTTAACCTTAGGTCTTATGCGGCTATTTTAAGGGGTTATATAACAAATAAGTAGTACTATGTTCATGTAAATTATTTTTTTATATAATAATGAATATAATTTCTAGTCACTTTTGATACATTGTAAATAGTTTTTAAAGTACAAATGGCGTTTTTAGTTATTATTTAATTAAGAAATCTATTTTATTAAGTTAAGGGATTTTTGAATTAAATAATAAAATAATAATAATATTAAATTATTTTTTATTAATTATAAATGATCTTATAATTTTATGAATGAAATTAATTTTTTTTATTAAGGTTTGAAAGCCATTTCTGTCAAAACCCGTGAATTTTCGATAAATGTCGGTTTTTATTTTAAAAGTGAAAATTAACATATTTAGAAAATTATTTATATAAAATAAATTTTATTTATGGAATCAATATGTTGAAATTATCCAACGTTGAATTTTTCATAATTTTCTGAGACAGTCAAATTTTTGGGTAAAAATTAAATACCGTTTAAATATATAATGTATTTTATGACATCATAATGACCCAATAGTGATGTAATAAAATACTATAATCTTTATATTCGGAAAATATATGTTCTACCATTAAAATAATGTGATTTTGGGTTTGTTTTACTTACTTTTCAAAGCATTAATGGACCCCTCAAGACATATTCAACACTTTGCCTTTTTAAATTAATTTCCATGGGAGTGTGACTCACCTCCACATAAGCAACCTTATTATTTTAAGAAGTTCGGACTTTGGCCTTATAAAATATTGTTTTCCTCTTCCCTTTTCCAAAAACCATGGGCAAAAACCATGGGATGGTTTGTGGTTTGGATTAATTTAATATAAGGGGTCCCAAAACTAAATAATAAAGAATTCCCTCACCTTTCCTATATAAACCCACCCAAGCTCCCACTTCCTCCTCCCTTAAAGCCCTTGGAGTACGTCCAACCTCTTCCCTACTCTCTCTAAAATCCTCCCAAGGTGCCCCAATCTCCCAAGAAGCCTCTCACAATCCTCTCTCTATCCTTTGGAAGCACACTTCCAAGTAAGGGTTTTTCTTCGTTTCTCATTTTTGTCAATTTTATTTAAGTTGTATTGCCCTTTTAATTTCAATTATTAATGTTGGGGTATGGTTTCAAACCTCCCCCATACTGCCCTCTTATTGTTTGAATGATGGTAGACCCCTTTCTCTCTCATTAAATGCCTCCCATGTACACCCGTTACTAAGCCGAAATTCCGAAAGGAACTTCTCTCTCTTCTTTTACATTCAAGCAATAATTTTGTATCATGAATCTAAATTCCCTTAAAATTGTTGGGACATGTATCTATATAACCTCATTACTGTCCATTACATGTAAATATTATGAGGAACCCATTTATCTCTCATCAACCATTTTTTATGAATTCTTATGTCACGCCGTTACGCTGCCGAAATCGCACCGATTTTCTAAGCCAATGTCATTATGTAGTGAATACCAAGCCCATTTCTTCATAAAGGGTATTCACCTTTATGCACATTTACTTATTGATTGTAAAGTTTCATATATGAATTACACATTACTTTATCGTGTAATAAATGGTTATGTTTTATGAATCCATGTTTTATGATCCATGTGGCACACTTATGCATGAAATGAAATGTTTAAGAAGGGTGCACCCTTATAGCGCTCCAATGCATTGGGTAAAGTATAGTATGACGATACGTCATGTGCAATGAGTGTTGACTCATGATAATTAAATTTCAATGAGGGTTTACTCGTGATTTATGTGCAATGAGGATTTACTCATGCTCTATGTGCAATGAGCCTTGGCTCATGCTAATTCCATGTTAAGTGTTGTTGCCACATTTCCATGTTATGATTATCATGCTTTATCATGCCTTTATGTTCATGTTTCTTTTATTCTCTGTTGATATGACTATTGTATAACATGTATTGTGCTTCTCATGTTATTCCATGTGTACTCCCTTACTGGGCTTTATAACTCACCCTTTTCTTATGCATGTCCTCAGGTTATCCCATGCAATGCTAAGTACGAGGGAATGTAGTAGTCATGTAAAAGAAGTTTTCAATAAAGATGTTGTATTTCATGTTTCAAGTTTTTATGTAATGATCCTAAGCCCCAAAGACACTAAACCTCTTGATCTTCTTGTTGTATCAAGTGACGTTTTATGTAATAAATCATGTTTAAGTTTGTAATAAAAGTAGGGTTGTCATAGTTGGTATCAGAGGATAGGTTTAGTTATTTTTGAGATTAGGAAACCCTAGTAAAGCCTTAGATACAAGACTAAGAATAATAAGAACATCCCTAAGTTTTGGTAAGTACTAAGTAAGTGGTTTATCAAACAAATACATCCCTGTCTGGATACGAGCAGGTAGAGGCGGCTCTGGCACAAATGTATCCTAGGGGTAAAACCCAAAAACACCGCTTTGAGCTAGACTCGAACGGGAACTATTGAACGAAAATGGGCCTTGATGCACTCTTGGTTACGACACTCCCAAGGGATATGTTTTGATAAATTCAAAAGCTTAGTATGAACCCTTATTAAGGGAATTAAAAAAATGCCCCTACGAATATATGTTAGAAAGTAGATCATGAAAAGCCTAGATTGAAGCCTATAGACTCTTGAGTAAGGAAATAAAAGTTTATTTATAAGTCATAAACTTTTGTATTTGGATTACCCTTTATGTGTTACCCCTAAATTTCCTTTTATTCTAGCCAATGGCTGGTAATATGAGGACTCGGGCTAACAACTGTTGTGAAGATCAGTGTGATGACTGTACTAATGAGATGCCCAATCCAATGGGAGCGGGAATCGTGAACTTTGTCATGCTTCTCTCTCAGCTAACTCAAGTTTTGAATAGAAACACAGGTCAATAGGAAAGTTCAACCCCCCCTAAGAAAGAACAAGTCGCTATCGAGAGCTTCATGAGACAAAGGCCTCCTACTTTTAGTGGATCATCCGATCCCACGATCGCTGAAAAATAGATCAACTCCATTGAAAAGATATTCTCTATCCTCCAATGTTCTGAACAAGAGAAGGTTCTCCTGGTGGCTTATCGTATGGAGGGTGAAGCTGATCAATGGTGGATTTTGATCAAAAATACGAAGCCTGAGGAGGAGATCGAGGCGTTGGAATGGAAGGATTTCTGGAAGATGTTTTTCGATAAATATTTTCCGCGCACCCTCCGGCTTAAGATGGAAAGGGACTTCCTTTCCCTCAAGAAAAAATATGAAGAATCTATTGGAGCGTACAAGGAAAACTTCACAAGGCTTGCACGATACTCTTTCGGCTTTTTCTTTACCCATGAATGCAAGGTTGACTGCTTATTTGGTGGGTTGAAGCCTAGCTTGCGGAAAGCATTAGCGATCCGTGACTTCGACAACTATGAAGAAATTGTCCGATGTGCCCTCAAGGTTGAAATGGAGATCGGTGAATCACAAGGGTACCATGGGGAAAAGAAGCATAAGGTGGAATTCAATGCTGGTGGTCCGATGGATAAATCCGACGGTGCTAAGAAGATCCAGCACCCCACTTGCCAAAAGTGCATAAAGAAGCACCCTAGAAATTTCCTTAAGGGGATGAGAAAATGCTTCTGGTGTAGAAGAGAAAGGCACCTAGCTGTTAACTATCAGCAAGAAAGACCCACGACTACGATAGAGGAGAGTAACACTCCGTTCAAACCTCAATGCATTGTTCAATGCTACAAATTCAAAGAACCGGGTCATTTTTCAAATCAGTGCGCTAATCCAAGGGTTTTTAAAGACAACCAACAACCTCCAAGGCAGCAAGGAAGAGATTTTTCCATCACTTCTACCGAAGTGAACCCCGAAAACGAATTAGTGACATGTATGCTAGTTATTCATTAAAGAATAGCGAACGTACTTTTTGATTCAGGTTCTACGCATTATTTTATATCTCGAAAGTTTAGTAGAACAATCCCAACACCACCACAAATCATGGAAGTAAAGATGTCGGTGAGTACGGAAAATGGGGCAATCATTGAATCCCATGAATATAAGTCCTCCCCTGTTATAGTCTGTGGATTGAATTTCCCGGAGAACCTCGTCATACTCCCTCTGGTAAAATTTGATGCAATTCTTGGCATGGATTGGCTTTCCTTATATAGAGCCAACATAAATTGTCGGGAGAGGGAAATTACACTCCATATGGAGAATCGACCCCCGATTATTTACAAGTGTCAGGAGGAAGATGAATCTCCTTTAGCTCCATAATATCAAGCATGGATATTACTACCTTATGAGCATGCATATCTAGCTTAGATGATTGAGTCCAAGGAAGAAACCATCCTTGAAGAAATTCCTATTGTGAGGGAATTCGCTGAAGTGTTTCCCAAGGAACTGCCTGGTCTTCCTCCAAGAAGAGATGTTGAGTTCTCAATTGAACTTACACCTAGAGAGATACCAATATCCAAGACTCCATATAGAATGACTGTTGTAGATCTTGAAGAGCTGAAGAAACAACTACAGGAGAATCTGGATAAAGGGTTTATACGCCCAAGTGCTTCACCATGGGGTGCACCAGTCCTCTTCGTTAAGAAGAAGGATGGGTCAATGTGTCTTTGCATCGATTATCGTGAACTTAACAAAATCATGATAAAGAACAAGTATCCTCTCCCAAGAATCAATGACTTGTTTGATCAGCTGCGTGGAACACAATACTTCTCCAAAGTGGATTTGTGGTCGGTATATTATCATGTAAGGGTGAAGAAGGAAGATGTCCCCAAGACTGATTTTCGTACAAGATACGGGCACTATGAATTCATAGTAATGCCTTTCAGACTCACCAATTCTCCAGAAATATTCATGGACTTAATGAATAGAGTCTTTAGAGATTACCTTGAAAAATTTGTGGTAGTCTTTATAGATGATATTCTAATATACTCCAAAACCAAGGAGGATCATGAGGATCATTTAAAAACTGTACTAGAGACTTTGCGCAAGGAGAAGCTCTATGCAAAGTACAACAAGTGTGAGTTATGGTTGAAGGAGGTCTCATTCTTGGGCCATATCATCAAAAGAAATGGGATATCTGTGGACCCCTCCAAAACAGATGCAATTGAGGGATGGCCGAGGCCAACATCGGTAACGGATATCCGTAGCTTCTTGGGGTTAGCTGGATATTATTGATGATTTGTGAGAAATTTCTCATGATTGTCCAACCCTCTTACCAAACTAACTCGAAAGGGAGTAAAGTTTTCTTGGAGTGATGAATGCGAAGAAAGCTCTAAGGAGTTGAAAAGGAGGCTTATCACTACGCCCGTGCTAACATTACCCACAAGTGGGGAACTTTTTTTTGTTTTCAGTGATGCTTCAAAGAAGGGTTTAGGATGTGTACTGATGCATAATGATAAAGTTATATCCTATGCCTCAAGGGAGTTGAAAATCCATGAGTGAAACTATCCAACACATGATCTTGAGTTGGCGGCGGTGATCTTTGCCTTGAAAATCTGGCGGCATTATCTCTATGGAGAGAAATGTGAGATATATACTGACCACAAGATTCTTAAATATATATTCACATAGAAAGAGCTTAATATGTGCTAGAGAATATGGATAGAGCTCATCAAGGATTATAACTGTTCAATACATTACCACCCTGGGAAAGCGAACAAGGTGGCAGATGCCCTAAGTAGAAAGGACCCAACAATTCTATCAATGATGAGAATTGAGAAGGATCCAATCTTCTTATACTTGATAAAGATGGACGTGGGAATCATAAAGAAGGGAAAATCATCAATCCTTTCACAAATGATTGCTTAAATATCTCTTTTGGAAAGGTTAAAGGATGCTCAAAAGGATGATGTGGGAATTCAGGAAAAAGTGGAAGCTATCAAAAAAGGGAAATCCTCAGAGTTTAATGTTAATGAAGAAGGAATTGTGCGGTTTGGGAAAAGACTATATGTTCCATCAAGTCTGGAGCTGAAGAAGGAACTTTTTGATGATGCACATAGTTCAAATTTCTCTATTCACCCAGGGAGCACAAAGATGTATCAAGATCTCCGAGAAAACTTTTGGTGGGATAATATGAAGAAGTAGATCGCTGAATATACATCAAAGTGCCTGGTGTGTCAGAAAGTGAAGGCAGAGAGGCAAAAGTCTAAGGGGATGATGCAACCATTGCCCATACTGGAATGGAAATGGGAGAACATCACCATGGACTTTGTCACCGGACTTCCAAGGACATCCAAAGGCAATAATGTAATTTGGGTTTTTGTGGATCATCTTACAAAGACTGCACACTTCATTGCTATTCAGGAGGATTTATCTTTGGATCAACTGGCACAGATATATATCAGGGAATTGGTAATATTTCATGGAGTACCACTATCTATTATGTCTGACTGAGATCCAAGGTTCACCTCTAAGTTTTGGAAGAGTCTTCAACATGCTCTGAATACTGAACTGAACTTCAGTACGACCTATCATCCTCAAACAGATGGCCAATATGAGAAGACTATCCAAACACTTGAGGATATGTTGAGAGCGTGCTCAATGGACTTTAAAGGAGGATGGGATCAACATCTTTCTCTGGTTGAGTTCTCTTATAATAACAGTTTCCACTCGAGCATCCAAATGGCACTATATGAAGCCCTGTATGGGAAAAGGTTCAGAACACCAGCATGTTGGGATGAGGTCGGTGAATGTAAGCTGCTTAGACTAGAAATGGTTGAAGAAATGGTGGAGAAGGTGAAAACCATTCAGCAACATATCAAGGAAGCCCAGAGTCGACAGAAGAGTTATGCAGATAATCATCGACGAGACCTTGAGTTTAAAGTTGGAGACATGGTGTTTCTACGCATATCTCCATGGAAGAAGGTCATGAGGTTTGGAAGGAAAGGGAATTTAAGTCCAAGGTACATCAGCCCCTTTGAGAATCTTGATCGTGTCGGGGCTGTGGCCTATCGACTATCACTTCCACCTGCCATGGCCAAAGTACATGATGACTTTCATGTATCCCTCTTAAGGAAGTACATACCGGACCCTTCACATATACTCTCTTCCGAGGTGGTACAATTGGAAGATGATCTTTCTTATGAGGAGAAACCAGTGAAGATCTTAGATCGTAGAGAAAAAGTTCTACGAAATAAGACAATGCCCCTCATCAAGGTGTTTTGGAGAAACCACAAGTTTGAAGAAGCGACTTGGGAATCAGAGGATATGATGAAGCTGAGTTTCCCACATTTGTTTTAGTGTGGGAAAAGGAAAATTTTGACGGCGAAATTTCTTAAGGGGGGAATATTATAACGACCCAAAGTTTCATTAATGGAAATCCCTCTTGATCTAATTAAATATCTCTTTATGTTTATATAAAATGTCAACTTTTTTGGTTTTATGTTAAAAATTTTGACCGTTGCTAATATAGCCGTTGAACAGTGATCACATGATTAGTATAAATATAGGACTTTAACAAATCCATTTTACCCAGACAAAGGATGTGATGGCCTCATCCAGTAGAATTTCCCCATACGAAACCCATTTTTCAGAGCTTGGAAAAGAGGTGGCGTCTTTGGGCTTCGCCCTTGACCAAACCCAAGCTGATCTTCATCATGTCAAGCTCGAACATGACCGTCTACGGGAAAAGTGGAAGTTGATTGAAATTACCACTCGAGTGATGTTATCCGAGCCACCCCAAGAGTCTGTCACCATCGCACACCTTACCCTTAGGTCTTATGCAGTTGTTTTAAGGGGTTATATAACAAATAAGTAGTACTATGTTCATGTACATTATTTTTGTATATAATAATGAATATAATTTCTATTCATTTTTAATACATTGTAAATAGTTTTTAAAGTAAAAATGGTGTTTTTAGTTATTATTTAATTAAGAAATATATTTTATTAAGTTACTGGATTTTTTAATTAAATAATAAATAAATATTATTATTAAATTATTTTTTATTAAATATAAATGATCTTATAATTTTATGAATGCAATTAAATTTTTTATTAAGGTTTGAAATCCATTTCTGTCAAAACCAGTGAATTTTTGATAAATGTTGGTTTTTATTTTAAAAGTGAAAATTAACATATTTATAAAATTATTTAGATAAAATAAATGTTATTTCTGGAATCAGGACATTGAAATTATCCAACGGTGAATTTTTCATAATTTTCTGAGATAGTCAAATTTTTGGGTAAAAATTAAATACCGTTTAAATATATAATGTGTTTTATGACATCATAATGACCCAATAGTGATGTAATAAAATAATATAATCTTTATGTTCGGCCAATATATGTTTTACCATTAAAATAATGTGATTTTGGGTTTGTTTGACTTACTTTTCAAAGCATTAATGGACCCCTCAAGACATATTCAACACTTTGCCTTTTTAAATTAATTTCCATGGGAGTGTGACTCACCTCCAAATAAGAAACCTTATTATTTTAAGAAGTTCGGACTTTGGAATTATAAAATATTGTTTTCCTCTTCCCTTTTCCAAAAACCATGGGCAAAAACCATGGGATGGTTTTTGGTTTGGATTAATTTAATATAAGGGGTCCCAAACCTAAATAATAAAGAATTCCCTCACCTTTCCTATATAAACCCACCCAAGCTCCCACTTCCTCCTCACTCAAAGCCCTTGGAGTTCGTCCAACCTATGACTTACTGTCTTTATAATCCTCCCAAGGTGACCCAAGCTCCCAAGAAGCCTCTCATAAGCCTCTCTCTAGCCTTTGGAAGCACACTTCCAAGTAAGGGTTTTTCTTCCTTTCTCATTTTTGTCAATTTTCTTTAAGTTGTATTTCCCTTTTAATTTCAATTATGAATGTTGGGGTATGGTTTCACACCTCCCCCATACTTCCCTATTATTGTTTGAATGATGGGAGACCCCTTTCTCTCTCATTAAATGCCTCCCATGTACACCCGTTACTATGCCGAAATTCCGAAAGGAACTTCTCTCTCTTCTTTTACATTCAAGCAATAATTTTGTATCATGAATCTAAATTCCATTACAATTGTTGTGACATGTATCTATATTACCTACATACTATCCATTACATGTAAATATGATGAGGAACCCCTTTCTCTCTCATCAACCATTTTTTATGAATTCTTATGTCACGCCGTTACGCTGCCGAAATCGCACCGATTTTCTAAGCCAATGTCATTGTGTAGTGAATACCAAGCCCATTTCTTCATCAAGGGTATTCAACTTTATGAACATTTACTTATTTATTGTAAATTTTCATGTATTAATTCCACATTCCTTTATCATGGAATAAATGATTATGTTTTATGAATCCATGTTTTATGATCCATGTGGCACACTTATGCATGAAATGAAATGTTTAAGAAGGGTGCACCCTTATAGTGCTCCAATGCATTGGGTAAAGTATAGTATCATGATACATCATGTGAAATGAGTGTTGACTCATGATAATTCAAGTGCAATGAGGGTTTACTCATGCTTTATGTGCAATGAGGATTTACTCATGCTCTATGTGAAATGAGCCTTGGCTCATGCTAATTCCATGTTAAGTGTTGTTGCCACATTTCCATGTTATGATTATCATGATTTATCATGCCTTTATTTTCATGTTTCTTTTATACTCTATTGATATGACTATTGTCTAACATGTATTGTACTTCTCAGGTTATTCCATGTGTACTCCCTTACTGGGCTTTATAGCTCACCCTTTTCTTATGCATGTCCTCAGGTTATCCCATGAAATGCTAAGTACGAGGGAATGTAGTAGTCATGTAAAGGAAGTTTTCAATAAAGATGTTGTATTTCATGTTTCAAGTTTTTATGTAATGATCCTAAGCCCCAAAGACACTAAAACTCTCGATCTTCTTGTTGTATCAAGTGATGTTTTATGTAATAAATCATGTTTAAGTTTGTAATAAAAGTAGGGTTGTCATAGGTCTCTGACGCTAAAACTCGTGCAGTGCACTAAGGCAACGTGCACTCTCAGTGGCTGGAGCTGGTGGCATCGGTGGCTCGATGGGTAGAGGTACTGCCGGTGCCTCCGCTGTAATAGGGCCCATCATCGAGGCCTCGTCGCTCTGTGGGATGTCATCTCGTTCAAAGCTCAGAACCCTAGCTGGATGCTGTCGTGGGGCCATTCTGAAAAGAAATAGGTGTGCCACGGTCAATACAGTATACCTGGTGAGCTGACACAAAGTAATCACAAAGAAAACTTTTGAAACACACATGCAAACAATGTCTTCGTGCATTGAGTCAGAAATCAGAAGTCAGGGTCCTGGTGTATGGATACGTCGGCCGCCGCACCAACACTGGACTCCCTGGACTGATAACCACACTCAATACCCTTAACACTATTGTTTCACATAGAAGAAAGATCAGAGTCCTGAGTTCTTCAGTAGAACCGAACTTCTATGATACCAATTTGTCACGACCCGTCCTCAGGGCCCATGCCGTGACTACCCCAAGCCCGCCTTCCATAGGCCAGGGGCTGGCGACTAGCACCAAAGGCGTAAATCTCGATGAAAAGGGAAGGCATTGCCTTTATAAAGTAAACAAACACCACAGAGTAAGAAAGATGAAGTAAACACTAAGTAAACTGGGTACAACTATAAGTGATGGAAAGTAAATGGGTCAGAATACAAACCCAACTGAAAGTAAAGTACAACTGAAAAGAAAGTACAACAACTGAAAAGTAAAGCAGAAACACCGAGCCGTCTACTGGAGATCCCACCTAAAGGGTGGGTACAGATAGCCACCTCAGCTCCTCGGGTCAAGCCGTCCGCTCCGTGTACGTTCCACCCAGTGGTCCACCTCCAGGTACCGACTTGCTCCACAAGCCTCAACCACGATCAGCGTTGTCCGTCGTCTGCATCCAAAACAACGTAGTGCGGGCATTGCCCGTGCAGGGGTGAGTACACGCTACTCAGTAGGGACCCTGAGACCCCCGATGGTCTCCCAAAATCCACAAAGGATAATCCATAAAGGTAAGATACAATCATGAAGTAACAACCAACTCTACTTAGGTATATGCCCATACATATACCTAAGTCATCAATTCCTGTTCGGCTCCAACATCCGAGCCCAAGTTCGATCTAGTCCACATAGGATAGCACAATACAATCCACATAGGATAACAAAAACCAATCCACACAGGATAGAAAAACAATCATATCAAAGACAACGATTGAAAGTCAAGACTCAGCTCACACAGGTATACTTCTTCGTAAGATGATAGCGATGATCAGATGTAGTCACCGATTCATCTAAGCTGTCAGACCCACGTAGGATACAAGATCAGCTAAGCTGTCGGACCCACAAAGGACACAAGACCAGATACTCTACCGGACCCACGTATGATACAAGTACATAGTCAAATACTGACTGACCCACGGAGGATTTCAGTACAGTCTTCATCGTCGTCGCAGTCGTAGCCAGCCCTTGGGTTCCCGCACACAGCAAGCTCGATTCTGGGAGGGTTCGCTCCACGAGCCAAGGGGGGTCGATACATAAAATGACACGTAGTCTGGAGTTTATGTATCCCAAAGTTTCGTCTCGTCAAAAGGAACTCAATGCGATAGACGGCGCGTCAATCGGACGCCCGATCTGAGAGTTATTGGATTTTTCGTCCCAGGGGCTCGGTTGGTTTTTATGTCAAAACCAACCTGACCGTACCCCATCTACGTCCAAACCTCGAGTGTATTAAGCTAAAAGAACCATCTCACTAAGAGTAATCTAACAAAGTTGACGACACATCAATCGGACATCCGAAGCTCAAGTTATAAGCGTTTTCGCTCCGAGGGCCTGGTTGGTTTCATGTTCGAACCAACCCAGCTATACCCAAGGTTCACCAAAACCCTGAGTGTAATATACTGAAACAACCGTCTCGATCCAAGGATCTCATCGCAACTGATGGTGCATCGATCGGAAGTCCATAGCCCAAGTTATGAGCCTTTGTACGAAGCTATCCGATTTTTGGAGGTTTTGGGCCCGGACCGACTCGGCCCGAGACCCCCTGGGTCAGCCCAAACCGGGTCAACCCGACCCGGGTACGGGTCCGGCCCACTAGGGTGCGGCGCGGCCCGGCCCAACCGGCGCGGCCCGGCCCGGCGCGGGGACCCGGCTCAGCTCGGGCGGCCCGGCCCAGCGCGGGCGCCGCATGCCATGTGAGCGCGGAAGGGTGGGGAAGCCGCCACCCCCCTTCGAACCTAATGGTGGACCCATGGGGGTCTACCCTACTGTGCTGACCGGGGGTTCAAACCCCCGGTTTTTTCCAGATCGGGCTGGCCGTAACGGCTGGCCAGTTGTGCCGTGCGGGACCAGCCGGTCCCGCCTCCTGAGCGCCGGCGGCCGATGGCTCTGGCCTCCCTCCCCTACTCCGCTGCGGCCAAAGGCCGCGACGTTGGTCCGACCGGCGCGGTGCGACGGCGCAGCACCCCTCCGCCACGGGCCGCCACGTCCGTGGCCCCCCATGGTTCTCCGGTGCGGCGTGACGGTGCCGCGCCCCTCCGCCGCGACCCTGCTCCGACCGCGACCTCTTTCAGCCTCAACGGCGCGGCGCGACAGTGTCCTCATTCCCGCACGGTTCCATTACACCGCGCCGCCTTCGTCCCAAACTGCAACGGTGAACATCAACAAAGGGGGAGGAGGATCAGCCGTGTTCGTGCGGTCTGACCTCCTCCCGTTAATTTGATAACATGTGGCCAAATATTTAACGATGAATGCAAAGAATAATCACATCGTAAAAACACACCCCAACCTTGAAGTAGTTGTCGAAAGAAGATTGTCGCAGAAAAACATTGTCGCGAGGTAAAGCTCCATACGTGCTTGACGTAGAATGTCTGAGGTGGAGCGGCATCTCACACCGGCTGCAGAGAGGAGAAGAAAGGCACGACGATCACTCCTTGCGGTGACAGTGTTCTTCGTTGAGGTCTTGACGTTCTTCACGTTCTTCAATGTGGAAGACGACGTTCTTCAAGACTAGAGCCCTCCTCTCCAAAAATATCCACACAAATATTCAACAATAATAAAATAAGGCTTTTCCTGATTTTATTACTCATGCCAACCCTTTTCAAAATTCCAATTGAATTCACCAAATTAATTAACTTGCATTGTCCAATTAATTAGGTGTTTTATTGGCATGTATTTTAATGTGGAAGAGTGGAAGAGTTACAAAATTAATTGCTAGAGGGGGGGGGGAGGGTTTAATGGGGTGTTAGGGAAATTGAAGGAGGTGGGGGCTCGTGTGGGCCCCACCCCAACTTCCTCACATCTTCCTTTCTCAAAACACTTAAACCATCAGTAAAGAAATAAAAATAAAATTGTAAAACAATTATATTTTTATTCCTCACATTTTTAAAATCTCCTACCGAGCAAACACAACTCTATAAAAAGTCTTCCTAAGCAATTACTGGCACTGCAGTTTCATTGGTGTCCTCGGATTTTGATTCCGAGCACCGGTTCAAAAGTTAGAAAAACCCGCTCGCTCGTTCACTGAACGTACCCGAGCTAAACTTCTGAAATTGATTCCGGGCACACCGGGCCTCGTAATCAGGTGCCGTCAGAAACTGAGTACTCATAAAATCCCAAAGAAATTAAGAAAAAAAATTTCCTTGAAATTTATGGGTCTTTACATTGTACGTTTGACCACATGGACAATTTGTAATTATTACAATATCATTATCAACTCAAGTACTCAATATCAACAAAATGAATGATATTAACTTAAATATTTATGTAATTTTTATAAAGTTGTAATAAGTGATATAAAAGGAATAATAAACTGGAAAAATGTTCTTAAGAAAGTATAAATTAACTTATGTTTATTATTCAGGAAGAACAAGGAACCTACGTGACAAATCAGACTCAAGGTAAGGGAACTTCTTAACCCAATTTCCATTCTTTGGGCTAAACTTATACTTGTTGATTATGTCATACTATGATTATGTAAGAAATAAATTTTGTTATTCTATATTTTATTTATACTTTATTTATGTGAACTTACAGTGAATACACATAATAGATCTATTTTATTTACAAAATGATCTTTCTAAGGGAACCTTTCACCATCCTCTTTTAGTCAACGACTTATTTTATGTTATGTATTTTAATTTCCATTTTCTTATGTTGGATATGTTCTTATATATCCTTATTTCTATACATTTTATTTCCAAGTGATGAGAGACCCTTTTCTCTTTCATCAACTCATTTTTTTAATTTTTATGTGACACCGTTAGGCTGCTGAATTTTTGTAAGGGAATTTCTAAACTCAATTTACACTCATTGGGTTTTAATACTTCATTCATTATATTATGCCAAGATTATTTGTGGAATCTCTGTTTATTTATTTATGTTGTAATTTTCACTTCCCTTTTTGAGGATATACTTTTACAACACAAAATCACTCCATTGATAAATTCTTACATCATTTATACGAACATTGTAAGGGAAATATTAGCTCAATCTCCATTCATTGAGTTAAATATCCATGTGATTGGTTTTGTTTTTCCATGAATATATGTGAATGAAATATGATTGTTTTACACTAAATATCCACTTATATTGGGTGAATTTATATTTTTCACACATAATTATTTATTTTATTTATCCTTAACCTAATGATACAATCTTTGTAAGGGACTTCGTCTCAATCTACTTTCATTGAGACATATCTTGATGTTGTGAACATTTATTATCCTATAAAGGGTATATACAACCATAGGACTCATTATATCATTCTCATGATATTTAAAGTTTTGATTAATGTTAATCCTTAAGTATTTTTATTCAAATGCTTCTCAAGTAGAAAAGGTCTCTTTAACTAAAACATCTTTTTAAATATTTTAAAGATTTATTCTTTTAAAACCTTCTTTTTCATGTCCATGTTTTCAAAATTGTTTTTAAGAATTTATTTATATAGACATGAATGATTTAAAATGATAATTTATTTCACAGGTTTCAAAGTGGCATGGGACACTTTGATTCAAAATTATCTTTATTAAATGTTTTAAATGGTTTTCGAAATGGATTGAATATTTCAATATCTTGAATTGATTTATTGTGTTTGATGAGTGAAATGTTGATAAAATCAATCTTTTATGTGTTATGATTATGTAATGGTACTTGGAAATTTTATGTGTGGTTACATGATAAACCTAGGGCACGTGATCCTGAGATAGCTCTCCAATGCATTAGGTAACTTGATAGAGGTAAACGTTAATGTTTCTCCTAAGTGATTTAGAAAATATACTGTGATGAGTATTCCAAAAGTAATTCCCTGTGTAGCTGTGAAAGCTAAAATGTAAGTATGTTATGAATTACACAAGTTACCTTTATGATTTATTATTTCTATGTGTTATTCATAAATATTATGTTTTCATGAGTTATGTTAAAGAGCTTATGTTTTATGAGTGAAAATTATGATTTCATTG